>CM029023.1:7579100-7630386 GCA_016801055.1 Panax notoginseng | reverse complement strand
GGTAATATTTAAAAATTTTGAAAAGTAAGCAAGTTGTCATAAAATATTCGTTTAGTCGGGGAATATTCGTACAATGACACAATCATTGGTGGATCTCACAACAGAATTACTGTCGGAGTTAGAAAACGACACAAATAACTTTTTTAAAAAATAACGACAAAAGTTTTACTGTTAACTCTTGAAATTTCCGGTGATAAAAGTACAGTAATACGCGTGTTACATAGTAGCACACAGTATTGTACAATATCTTTGATTATGATACTTACGTGAGAAGTCACTCAGTTTTATTTAATTATTGCCACAGTAATTGCTGCATAGTATCTCATATTATTGATTCAATTATTGTCACAATATTTTATATTATTAAATCAATAATTGAGACGACCAACGTAATTCATATAATTATTTTGTATTATTGACAATGTCTAGAAAGTTCTGTCGAGAAAAGGAGTTTGGTCACTTAATTACTCGCCAATAAGGAGAAGTCCTTATTGGAAAGCCCCCACTTTCCTGGGAATGATCTGGTTGTTAATATTATGAGTTTAAAAAATATTATTTATGAATAATTATTATGTGATGGATATTGGTCCAATTTTGATATAAAGGAAGGAATTTAGTATGAAAATATTTGTTGAAGGCTATTATTTCTCCGATAAAATATTCATTCCTATATATTATTATAATATATTATAATTTTTTTAAATAATAATATTATTATAATATGTAACGCCCTCAAAATAGGTCCAATCCACCCAACCCATTCTGAGTCGCCAAATACATGGTACAGAAAATAACTACAAACTTTATTATCACAATTGTCATGCAAAAATACGACAACACATATGCTGTGAGTTTTAATACAAATAGATTCCAACTGTAACTCTCATCCCTTTACCTGGATAACACATCACATTGATACCTTACATAAAGGTACAGTTAATAACTGTTTTAGAAATTAAAATCTTTAGAAAATGCTTAAGGAAACCTTCGTACATGAGAGGCTATACATCTAAGTTATAATAGATATCATATGACTCGAGAATTATCTTTGGTTGGCCCAATAGACCCCAAATAAAAATGAGAAGATTACTATCATGTTCTTTCCAATGGTGAGTCTTCTCTTGACATATAATTATCTCCATTGTCTTCAATTGAGAATTATATTTCAACCAAACTCCAGATTATATAGGAAGTGCTAGTAGATATACTCAGCAAGTGGATGTGCACAACCGTGTCTTATGATAACACGAAGTCGTATGTCATTAGACATCTTGTATGATAATGGCAAAACACCCTTCCAAAGTTGGGTTCACCCTCACCCTATTTGGTTCACCAAAATAAACGGTTAAATGATGTACAAAATACGACACACTTATCTAAAATTCTCAATAAAATTAGTTCCATACTTATTAGGAGAAACTTCAACATCTATAGACCACCTTTCTATTCCCTTGTTACCCCCGCTAGACCTAGCTACACTCTTATTACCTGAAAGGAATTTTAAAGCAAAAGGGTGAGCATAAATAGCCTAGTAAAGAATATCACGACTAAAGATAATTAAATTTTTAATAGCCTTCATCAGTAATAAATCAGAGATTTAGAACATATGGTAGATGATAAAACGTTTCAACTATAGTTGCAGCGGAACGAGAAATCCATTAGAAGAGTCAAATAGACCATAAAGTCTATTATCTTCTCCATGTTAAAAGTTCATCAACAATGTTGTATCCCTGTAACATCAGTTAATAGTTCCTGTCCACAATAATGTGAATAACTCATAATCATAATTGTGGTTCTAAATTCCTCTTCGCACCTAGAACGAAGATAATTTTCATCACCTATCTTTACCTGAAACATCAAAGATCATGGTTATACCAAATCACAGTTCATGTTCATAATCATACTAATAAATTCATCTTTGCACTACGAGCCAAAGATATTCATCAACAGGTCGTCTTTGCACTACGGGCCAAAGATATTCAACAACAGGTCATCTTTGCACTACAAGCCAAAGATATTCAACAACAGGTCATCTTTGCACTATGGGCCAAAGATATTCAACAACAGGTCATATTTGCACTACATGCCAAAGATATTCAATAACAGGTCATCTTTGCACTACAGGCCAAAGATATTAATATCTCAAAGAAATATATAATCATTTCAGAATTTATATAAATAATAATTCTAACCATGTTGATCAATACACTTTTGCACTTAAGCTAATGATATTCAATTATAAATTCAATGGTCATGATCATACCAGTCAACAATTTAACTTTGCACTATTGGCCAAAGAGAACCCATAGTCACGATCATTCCAATAATCTACCCACCTTTATACTCAAGTGAAGGAGAAATTTCATCACCAGGATTATAAAAATGTTATATATGATAATAAAAGTAATATGATCAAAACATAGATTTAATTTCAAGAGAAAGATTAATAAATCAACGATAATTTGGTCAGAAAAAAACTAATTTTGTCATGAATAGTATCTCATAAATAGTAACCTGTGAATAGTAACTCGTGCATAATACTCCGTATTCATAAATAGTACCGTATACGTAAATAGTGATGTATACGTAAATAGTACCATATACATGAATAGTATCGTATATGTGAATAGTATTATATACGTGAATAGTGTCGTATACGTGAATAGTAACCCCGACACAAAAAGGTAATAATTTCATAATAAAAATCATACTTCGTGAATAGTACTCATGAATAGTACCGTATTCATGAATAGTACCGTATACGTGAAATGTAACCTCGACATGATAAGGTAAAAATTTTATAATGAAATTCATATCAATATTTCGGTATAATGATATTGAAAGAAATAACATCATTTACGAAGAAAATAACATCCCTTACCTCATAAGAATAGTACTTCTGACTAAAATATCAGATATAATACTGAAAGAAATTTGCACTGTATAGCAACACTCAAAGTATCTAAATACTCAAAAAAATACGCTTGATATTATAGAGAGAGAACTTCTGATTCTGGTGTGATTTTCAATTCTAACTAAGCATCCTATTTATAGAAAATTGCTAGAACGTCAAAGCAGACTAAAATTTAATAAAATAATTTTCTATACAAATTTTCCATGCACACCACTCTTGAAATTTCTCAGCACACAAACAAGGACAAGAGTGGTGCCCACCATCTAGAAAATCCCACCAAAATGTTTTA
This sequence comes from Panax notoginseng, assembly GCA_016801055.1. NCBI lineage: Eukaryota > Viridiplantae > Streptophyta > Magnoliopsida > Apiales > Araliaceae > Panax > Panax notoginseng. Next base: position 7,627,183 of record CM029023.1, on the reverse strand, counting down.
ATAAAAACATTTACTTTCGAAACTTCAATAATTCATAATAAAGAATCATTTGATCAGAAAAATACGAATTTTATGTCAATTTCATAGAAAATTTAATTATCTACAACTTTGTAGAAGAAATTTTTTCTAAATTCCAAATAGAAAATGATCGAAATCTAAATACGGATGATTTTTAATACCTCCATTCCGACCAAATACTGATAAAACTCCTCAGCATTAATTCCTTCATTTATATCCACATAAAATAAATATTTTCTTATCATATAAATTAATAATTAATTATTCACAAATAATATTACTGAATCACAATAATGACAACCAGTTCATTCCTAGGAAAGAGGGAGGTTTCCGATAAGAATTTATCCTTATTGACGCATAATTAGGTGACCAAACCCCTTTCCTAGACAGAACTTCCTTAGACATTGTCAATAATATTATCTAATAATATTATTCAAATAATATAAATTCTTGATCTGATAATGTGAAATACTATGCAGTGATAATTATTAAAACAACAATAATATAAAATATCAACGTAGCAATTATTGAATCAATAAAATAAAATATTGAACAGTAATTATTGTAGCAATTATTGAGTAGTGCCTTCTTACGTAAGAATCAATAATCCAAAAATACTGTACAATACCGTGTGCTACTGTACAATCACGCGTATTACTGTATTTTAACCACCGGGTATTCCAACAGTGTTAACAGCAACAATTACACCGTTATTTATAAAAAAACTCATACGTGTCGTTTTCTTCGTCCGACAGTTTTCCGTTATGGGGCCCACAAATAACTGCGCCATCGTACGAATATTTTCCGACAATAAGAATATTCCACGACCAAACAAATATTTCCTGACAACAATGAATATTTTATAACCACTTATTTATTTTGAAAAATTTACATATATCACCCTTAACTTTAAACTTTTTATAAATTTAACCATTTACCGAATAATAATTGTAAAAAAAATTAAATACTTCTATTTCATAAAATTCGGGGTCTTACATTATATATATATATATATATATATATATATATATATATATATAAGCATGTGATTAAAGAGAATGAGTGAACAAATTGTATTTGGATGCATTGTTCAAAAGTATAGAACCGGTCCTGAGTTTTTTAAGGCCTAGGGTAACAAGAAGACATTTTAAATGATTATTTAAAATATCTTCTTGTTGCACTTTTAGATGCAAAATCATCAATTATACTATCATATTTAATGTTTTCTAACATATCATTTTCAATGCATAATATCGCTACTCTTTTTATTATTTTATTTTTTTTATACAAATAAATACATAAGCTTATAAAAAAATTTGGACCCACCCTTAACTATGGGCCCTAGGCGGTATCCCTGTTAGCCCTTGACCAGGGCCGACTCTACAAAAGCAATGTAGCTTGTCCTTGTTTTTCTTAAATTCGTTGGTAAGGATTCCTCTTGCAAGCAAATTTCTCCAAATTGTGGGGCCCAACTATAAAAAATGAGGAGTGAATGTTTGGCAAAGTTAGGCTTGTTTAATTAATTTTTTCCTCCGAGGATTCACTATAAATAGGGGGTAACCCTCCTTCCTAAAACACACCGTCAATATCAGAAATTGTTATTCTATAGTATTGTGAGTATTTTTCTTGAGTATAAGGATATTTTGAGTGTAGATATTTGTGTAAGATTTTCTCAGAATAATATCTAAAATTCCAGTCAAATCCAGTTTCTACTAAGGTAAAGGATATTTTTTATTGCAATAGTCATAAGAAATATTATCTTCTTTCATACTCCATATTATGTAAGAGATATTATTTCATTTCATATTCCTAAATTTAAACTTACTGTGGTAAGTATTGCTTCCATACTCCTTGAAATTTGTGTTTCATCTAGTATCGTTTCATAAGGATATTTTTCTGAACATTCTTGTTAAATTTTAATCTTTTCATGTCGGGATACTATTCACGGGGTAGTATTCACGAAGTACTATTCATAAAGTACTATTTATAGGGTACTATTCACTCGGATACTATTCACCCGTGTACTATTCATGACAAAAATTAATTTTTTTTCTGTCCAGATTATTTTATACATGAATATTATTCTTAAATTTTACTCTACAAATCAGTTATCATGTTGACAATTTGGACATTCTTGAACTCTAGATAAATTGAATTATAAATCTTTAAAATTTATCCATCATCTCGTTTGATTGAATTCTTATATCATTGCCATTATCCTCATGCTTATATTATGATGAAAGTCTTCTTTGGCCCGTAGTGCATAGATGGACTGCTGATTGGTATGATTATGACCAGAAATTATGTATCGGTATAATCATGACCTGTAATGTTACAAATAATGTGGTAAAAGTCCTCATTGGCCCGTAGTGCATTGATGGACAGTTGTTGGCATGATCATGACCATTGGTAATAATAACGAATATCCTTGGCTCGTAGTGCATGGATAATTCGTGGATGTGATACTAATGAATATCCTTGGCCCGTAGTGCATGGATAATTCAGTGGTGTTGATTATTTACTGAGCTGTGTTACAATGATAAAATATTAATGATGAACTTTTAAATCATAGAAGATAGTAGATATCATGCTCTACTTGACTCTTCTAATGGATTGTTTGTAAGATCCCAAATTTCATGAAATGAAAGTATTCAATTTTATTACAATTATTATTTTATTTCGTAAATGGTTAAATTGATAAAAGGTTAAAGTTAAGGGTGATATGTGAAAATTTTTGCAAAGTATGCAAGTTGTTATAAAATATTCGTTTGATCGGGGAATACTCTTTTGTCGGGGAATATCCGTACAATGGCACAATCATTGGTGGACCCCACAACGAAAGTATTGTCGTAGTAAGAAAACGACAGAATTATCTTTTTATAAAACTAACAGCGAAAGTGTTACGGTTAAAACTGTTGAACTACCCGGTAGTAAAAGTACAGTAATACGCGTGGTTGCATAGTAGCACACGGTATTGGTTATTGATGCTTACGTGAGAAGTTACTCAGTAATAGTCAATTATTGCTACAGTAATTGCTGCATCATATCTCTCATATTATTGATTCGATTATTATCACAGTATCATCTGTATAATATGTTATATTATTAAATCAATAATTGAGACGGTAAAGTTATTCATATTATTATTTATAATATTGACAATGTCTAGAAGTTCTGTCAAGGAGAGGTTTGGTCACCTAATTGCGCGTCAATAAGGAGAAATCCTTATCGGAAAGCCCTCTCTTTCCTGGAAACGACCTGGTTGTTAAATATTGTGAGTTATAATATTAATGATGAATAAGTTCGTGTTGATTAAAGATGAATTTGATAGTTCTATTGTGTTGAAATTATTTGTGTTAGTGAAAATCAACATTTATTTCGATAATAATTGATGTCTGGAGGTTATATTATTCAATCGGGTATTCGGAGAACTTTTCGTGTCGGGGTACTATTTATGGATAATATTCCCAAAGTACTATTAACGGGATACTATTCACCCAAAAAATATATTTCTTTTCGGTCCAAATCATTTTTGGGTAAAATATTATTCCATGAGGAGATGTGATAATTTTTCAGACCGTTGGTTGAAGTTATAATAGTAAATCAATATGGATCGTTGGTTGAAGATATAATAGTAAATCAATATGGACCACTGGTGGAAAGTTATAATAGTAAATCAATATGGATCGGTGGTTTAAAGTTTTAATAGTAAATCAGTATGAACCGTTGCTTTAAGTTTTAATAGTAAATCAATATGGACCGTCCGTTTAAAAGTAAATCAATCTTGACCGTTCATGAATTAGTTATTATTCAGTCCATTTTCCTATAAATAGAAGCTCATTCTTTCATTATTTCTTACAAATTCACTGAAACTCTAGAGAGAGAAACTATAGAGAGAAAGAAGAAAAGTATTCTGCTACGTCACTTTTCCAATATCCAGTTTCTTCTAAGGTAAGAGATATTATTTGTTGTACTCTTAAGGGATATTATTTGTTGTACTCGTAAGGGATGTAAGACCCCAAATTTTATGAAATAAAAGTATTCAATTTTTCTATTTAGTAAATGGTTAAATTAATAAAAGTTTAAAGTTATGGGTGAAATGTGCAAAATTTTCAAAATAAGCAAGTGGTTATAAAATATTCATTGTTGTCGGGAAATATTCGTTTGGTCGTGGAATATTCTTACTGTCGGGGAATATTCATACGACAACGCAGTCTTTTGTGGGCCCCATAACGGAAAGCGATTGGATAAAGAAAACAACAAATATAAGTTGTTTATAAATAACGACGTAGTTGTTACCGTTAATACTGTTGGAATACTCGGTGGTTAAAACACAGTAATACGCGTTGTCGCACAGTAGCACACGGTATTGCACCAATTATTGATTTTTACGTAAGAAGGCATTACTCAATAATTGTTACAGTAATTACTGTTCAGTATTTTATTTTATTGATTCAATAATTGCTGTGTTGATATTTTATATTACTGTTGTTTTAATAATTGTCACTAAACTGTATTTTTTATTATCGGAGCAATAATTCATATTATTTGAATAATATTATTAGATAATATTATTGGAAAATTCTAGAAAGTTCTGTCTAAGAAGAGGTTTGATCATCTAATTGCGCGCCAGTAAGGAAGAGATCCTTATTGGAAAGCCCCCTCTTTCCTAGGAACTGCCTGGCTGTCAGTAATGTGATTCTGTAATATTATTTGTGAATAATTAATTATTAATTTATATGATGAGGAAAATATTGATTTTATGTGGATATAGATGGAGAAAAATTTTAATGTGACAATTGTTGGAAATTAATATTTTATCTTTTTTTGATAAAATAATTCATTTAAATATATTATTTTAATAATATATTGATGGTGATATTTTTACAATGAATGTGGGATATATGAGTATATGAGGAGGAAGAGTATTTTTGTGGAATTAAATGATTAACACATGTTTTGTGTGTTGGTGGACACAATTCTTGACCGAAAATTTATTATTGATTGTAAAATCGTCCGTTTATGGATTTCAGTCAATTTTTGTTTGAAATTTAGAAAAACTTTCTTCTGCAAAGTTGTAGAGAATTGAATTTCCTATAAAAATTTGTGAGATTCGAATTTTCTGATAAAAGGGCTATTTATTATGAATTATTGAACTTCCGAAGTTCCGAAATAATTAATTTTTGGAAGTTTTATTTATTTTTATTAACAAAAATGTTTTTTACACTTTGGTGGGCCCCACTTGCACATGTTGATGGCTGAATCTAGATTTTCAAAGGTGGGCTAAGGAAAATTTATAATTATATTATTATTTTATTAAATTTTCTGTTTTGGTGTTCTAAGCAATTTCCTATAAATAGGGTGCTTAGGTTAGAATTGAAAATCACACCAGAAACTGAAGTTTTCTCTCTATTTCTCTCTCTATATTATCGAGTATATTCTTGTGAGTATTTTGATATCTTGAGTGTTGCTATACGGTGCAAGTTCGTTCAGCATTATTCTAGTCAGGAGTACTGCTCTTTTGAGGTAAGGGATAGTAAAGGATTGTAAGGGATTATAAGGGATAGTAAGGGATATTGTCGTTACTATGTAAGGGATAGTAAGGGATAGTAAGGGATATTGTCGTAAGGTATGTTATTTTTTTATCAATGATATTATTTCTTTCAATATCATTATACCGGAATATTGGTAGGATTTTTCTTATAAAATTCATATCTTTTCATGTCGAAGTTACTATTCATGAATTACTATTCACGAGTTACTATTCATAAGTTATTATTCATGAGTTATTATTCATGAGTTACTATTCACGAGTTAGTATTCACGAGTTACTATTCATGAGTTACTATTCACGAGTTACTATTCATGGGTTACTATTCACGAGTTACTATTCATGACAAAATTAGTTTCTTTTTCTAACCAAATTATAGTTGATTTATGAATATTACTCTTGAGATTAAAACTATATGTTGATCATATTAATTTTTTATTATCATATAAAACATTTTTATAACCCGAATGATTATATTTCTCTTTGACTTGAGTGTAAAGATGGGTAGATTTTTGGTACGATCATGACTATGGGTTCTCTTTGGCTAGTAGTGCAAAGTTGAATTGTTGACTGGTATGATCATGACCATTGAATTTATAATTGAATATCTTTAGCTTAAGTGTAAAGGTGAAATGATCAACGTGGTTATAATTATTGGTTATATAAATTCTGAAATAATTATATATTTCTTTGAGATAATAATATATTTGGCTTGTAATGCAAATATGAGCTGTTGAGGAATATCTTTGGCCAGTAGTGCAAAGATGAGTTGTTGATGAATATCTTTGGTCCGTAGTGCAAAGATGAAATTATTAGTATGATTATGAACAGGAACTGTGATTTGGTATAACCATGATCTTTGATGTTTCAGGTGATGAAAATTATCTTCGTTCTGGATGAGAAAAGGAATTTAGAACTACAATTATGATTATGAGTTATTCACGTGATTGTTGAAAAGTTTTATCATATACCATATGTTCTAAATCTCTGATTTATTACTAATGAATACTATTGATAAATTATTTATCTTTAGTCATAATATTCTTTACTGAGCTAGTTGTGCTCACCCTTTTGCTTCACAATTCCTTTCAGGTAATACGAGTGTAGCTGGGTCGAGCGGGGGTAACAAGAGAATAGAACGGTGGTCTCTAGCTGTGGAGTCCTCCCTAAGCAGTATAGAAAAGTTCATTTAGTAGTTATATTTGGTGAATCCAATAGGGTGAGGCGAACCTAACATTTGAAGGGTGTTTTGCCACTATCATACAAGATGTCTAACGACACACAACCTCGTGTCATCATAAGACATGGTTGTGCACATCCACTTATCGAGTATATCTACGAGCACTACCTATATAATCTCGGTGTTTGTTTGAAGTATAATTCTCAGTTAGAGACAGTGGAGATAATGATATGTCAGGAGAAGACTCACTATTGGAAAGAATATGATAGTAATATTCTCATTTTTCTTTGGGGTCTATTGGGTTAACCAAGGATAATTCTGTGGCCATATGATATCTATCATAACCTAAAAGCATGGCCTCCCATGTACGAGGGTTTCCTTGAGCACTTCTCAAATATTCTAATTTCTAAAACAGTTTTTGACTATACCTTTATGTAAGGTGTCATTGTGACGTGCTATCAAAGGTTGGGACATGAGTCACAGTTGGTATATATTTGTATCCAAACTCACAACATATGTGTTGTTGTATTTTGGACGACAATTGTTGTAATAAAGTTGTAGTTGTTATCTGTACCATGTATTTGGCGACTCAAAATGGGTTGGATGGAATGGACCTGTTTTGGGGGCGTTACAGTTGGTATTAGAGCTTAGGGATATGACCTCTGGCGGAGATCGGAGAATAGAACTAGGAGGGGAGAGACGAGTAAATCCTTCGCTAGTGTGTCCTACCTAAGCTTATTTGTTGGTCAGTCATAATATCAGGATATTATGTGATATGTTAATTTGTTAAATTAACCTTTGTTTTTGAAGTTGTATTCTAGAATGATAACTGAAATACAGGAGATGAGCAATGGAGAAATCATGATGATCTGAGAGATAGAATCTGAAATGAAAGCAAGGTATTCTCAACTTTTCGAAATACCAGGTACGTAAATTTTGAGGACGAAATTTTATAAGGAGGAGAGATTGTAAGACCCCGAATTTTATGAAATAAAAGTATTCAATTTTTCTATTTAGTAAATGGTTAAATTAATAAAAGTTTAAAGTTATGGGTGAAATGTGCAAAATTTTTAAAATAAGCAAGTGGTTATAAAATATTCATTGTTGTCAGGAAATATTCGTTTGGTCGTGGAATATTCTTACTGTCGGGGAATATTCATACGACGGCGCAGTCTTTTGTGGGCCCCATAACGGAAAGCGATTGGATAAAGAAAACAACAAATATAAGTTGTTTATAAATAACGACGTAGTTGTTACCGTTAATACTGTTGGAATATTCGGTGGTTAAAATACAGTAATATGCGTTGTTGCACAGTAGCACACGATATTGCACTAATTATTAATTTTTACGTAAGAAGGCATTACTCAATAATTGTTACAGTAATTACTGTTCAGTATTTTATTTTATTGATTCAATAATTGTTGCGTTGATATTTTATATTACTGTTATTTTAATAATTATCACTACACTGTATTTTCTATTATCGGAGCAATAATTTATATTATTTAAATAATATTATTAGATAACATTATTGACAAATTCTAGAAAGTTCTGTCTAAGGAGAGGTTTGGTCATCTAATTGCGCGCCAGTAAGGAAAAGATCCTTATTGGAAAGCCACCTCTTTCCTGGGAACTGCCTGTCTGTCAGTAATGTGATTCTGTAATATTATTTGTGAATAGTTAATTATTAATTTATATGATGAGGAAAATATTGATTTTATGTGGATATAGATGAAGAAAAATTTTAATGTGACAATTGTTGGAAATTAATATTTTATCTTTTTCTGATAAAATAATTCATTTAAACATATTATTTTAATAATATATTGATAGTGATATTTTTACAATGAATGTGGGATATATGAGTATATGAGGAGGAAGAGTATTTTTATGGTATTAAATAATTAACACATATTTTGTGTGTTGGTGGACACAATTCTTGACCGAAAATTTATTATTGACTGTAAAATCGTCCGTTTGTGGATTTCAGTCAATTTCTGTTTAGAATTTAGAAAAACTTTCTTCTGCAAAGTTGTAGAGAATTGAATTTCCTATAAAAAACGCGAGATTCGAATTTTCTGATAAAAGGGCTATTTATTATGAATTATTGAAGTTCCGAAATTCTGAAATAATTGATTTTTGGAAGTTTTATTTATTTTTATTAACAAAAATGTTTTTTACACTTTGGTGGGCCCCACTTGCACATGTTGATGGCTGAATCCAGATTTTCAAAGGTGGGCTAAAGAAAATTTATAATTATATTATTATTTTATTAAATTTTCTGTTTTGGTGTTCTAAGCAATTTCCTATAAATAGGGTGCTTAGGTTAGAATTAAAAATCACACCAGAAACTGAAGTTTTCTCTCTATTTCTCTCTCTATATTATCGAGTGTATTCTTGTGAGTATTTTGATATCTTGAGTGTTGCTATACGGTGCAAGTTCGTTCAGCGTTATTCCAGTCAGGAGTACTGCTCTTTTGAGGTAAGGGATAGTAAGGGATTGTAAGGGATTATAAGGGATAGTAAGAGATATTGTCGTTACTATGTAAGGGATAGTAAGGGATAGTAAGGGATATTGTCGTAAGGGATGTTATTTTTTTATCAATGATATTATTTCTTTCAATATCATTATACCGGAATATTGGTAGGATTTTTCTTGTAAAATTCTTATCTTTTCATGTCGGAGTTACTATTCATGAGTTACTATTCATGAGTTACTATTCATGAGTTACTATTCATGAGTTACTATTCACGAGTTATTATTCATGAGTTAGTATTCACGAGTTAGTATTCACGAGTTACTATTCATGAGTTACTATTCATGGGTTACTATTCACGAGTTACTATTCATAACAAAATTGATTTCTTTTTCTAACCAAATTATAGTTGATTTATGAATATTACTCTTGAGATTAAAACTATATGTTGATCATATTAATTTTTTATTATCATATATAACATTTTTATAACCCTAATGATGATATTTCTCTTTGACTTGAGTGTAAAGATGGGTAGATTTTTGGTACGATCATGACTATGGGTTCTCTTTGGCTAGTAGTGCAAAGTTGAATTGTTGACTGGTATGATCATGACCATTGAATTTATAATTGAATATCTTTAGCTTAAGTGCAAAGGTGAAATGATCAACGTGGTTATAATTATTGGTTATATAAATTCTGAAATGATTATATATTTCTTTGAGATAATAATATATTTGGCTTGTAGTGTAAATATGAGCTGTTGAGGAATATCTTTGGCCAGTAGTGCAAAGATGAGTTGTTGATGAATATCTTTGGCCCGTAGTGCAAAGATAAAATTATTAGTATGATTATGAACAGGAACTGTGATTTGGTATAACCATGATCTTTGATGTTTCAGGTGATGAAAATTATCTTCGTTCTGGATGAGAAAAGGAATTTAGAACTACAATTATGATTATGAGTTATTCACGTGATTATGGACAGGAATTGTTGATTGATGTTACAGGGATAAAACATTGTTGGTGGACTTTTAACATGGAGAAGATAATAGACTTTATGGTCTATTTGACTCTTCTAATGGATTGCTCGTTCCGCTGCAACTATGGTTGAAAAGTTTTATCATCTACCATATGTTCTAAATCTCTGATTTATTACTAATGAATTCTATTGATAATTTATTTATCTTTAGTCATAATATTCTTTACTGAGCTAGTTTCGCTCACCCTTTTGCTTCACAATTCCTTTCAGGTAATACGAGTGTAGCTGGGTCGAGCGGGGGTAACAAGGGAATAGAACGGTGGTCTCTAGCTGTGGAGTTCTCCCTAAGCAGTATAGAAAAGTTCATTTAGTAGTTATATTTGGTGAATCCAATAGGGTGAGGCGAACCTAACATTGGAAGGGTGTTTTGCCACTATCATACAAGATGTCTAACGACACATAACCTCGTGTCATCATAAGACATGGTTGTGCACATCCACTTGTCGAGTATATCTACGAGCACTACCTATATAATCTTGGTGTTTGTTTGAAGTATAATTCTCAGTTAGAGACAGTGGAGATAATGATATGTCAAGAGAAGACTCACTATTAGAAAGAATATGATAGTAATCTTCTCATTTTTCTTTGGGGTCTATTGGGTCAACCAAGGATAATTCTGTGGCCATATGATATCTATCATAACCTAGAAGCATGGCCTCCCATATACAAGGGTTTTCTTGAGCACTTCCCAAATATTCTAATTTCTAAAACAGTTTTTGACTATACCTTTATGTAAGGTGTCATTGTGACGTGCTATCTAAGGTTGGGACATGAGTCACAGTTGGTATATATTTGTATCCAAACTCACAGCATATGTGTTGTTGTATTTTGCACGACAATTGTTATAATAAAGTTGTAGTTGTTATCTGTACCATGTATTTGGCGACTCAAAATGGGTTGGATGGAATGGACCTGTTTTGGGGGCGTCACAAGGGATATTATTCTTTCGTATTCATTAAGAGAATTATTTTCTTTCAATACTCGTAAGAGTTGTTATTCCATTCTTCATTATTATGTTGGAATAACCTGTTTATGCGAAGTACCGCATACATGGTGAAATTCTTCTATTATTCCGTTCTTTATTTTTCTGTCGGAATATCCTGTCTGTGCGTTTACGCCGGACCTAGTTCCATTATTTATTATTCTGTCGAAATATTCTGTCTATGCGTTTACGCCGGACCTGGTTCCATTATTTATTATTCTGTCAAAATATCTTGTCTGTGCGTTTACGCCGGACCTGGTTCTATTATTTATTATTCTGTCGGAATATCATGTCTATGCGTTTACGCCACGTATGACCTGATTCCATTATTTATTATTCTGTCGGGAATAACCTGTCTGTGCAGTTTATCGTACGAATGGTGAATCCTTCTGTTATTCCATTTTTTATTATTCTGTTGGAATAACCTGTCTATGTGGATTACCACATGCATGGTGAATTATCCTTTGTATTCATTCCTTATTAAATTGTAGAAATGATCTGTATACGTGGATTACCGCATGGCGGGTGAAAATTCATTTGTAGTTTCATACATTCCATTATACTCAGTTGGTTAAAGTTTTGGCTTCTATATTACTTGAAATTAGTGGAATATCCTAGATATTTGCGCTTCATCTAGTATCTTTTTGCGGAAATATTCTTTTGAGTATTCTTGAATTTTACTCCATAAAACAGTATCATGTTGACAATTTGGATGTTATTGAGTTCAGGATAAATTAACTTATTAATCTTTAAAATTTATTCTTGAACTTGTTTTATTGAGTTATTATGTCATTGTCATCATCCTCATGCTTATATTGTAATGAAAGTAATCTTTGGCTTACGTGCATAGATGGACTTAGTATGATTATGACCGGGGATCATTTGGTATAATCATGACCTGCAATGCTATAAATGATGTGGTAAACGTTCTTAGTGGCCTGTAATGCATTGATGGAGAGTTTTTGGTATGATTATGACCAAGGATTATTCGGTATAGTCATGACCGTTGATGATTTAATGAATATCCTTGGCCCGTAATACAGGGATGATTAGATGATGTGGTTTATTTATTAAGCTGAGTTTCAGCGATAAAAATTGATGAAAACATTTTAAATCATAGAAGATAGTAGATATCATGCTCTACTTGACTTTTCTAATGGATTGCTTATTCCGCTGCAGTTAAACTTGATGTCTATTATATTTTATCAGTTTAACATTGTTGAAGAATATTGATAATTTATTCTGCATTATCTTAGTCATAATATTTCTTACTGGGCTAGTTGAGTTCACCCTTTCTTTCACTGTTCTCTTCAAGAAATGAGAATATAGCTGGGACGAGTCGGAGAAAGGAGTGACGGTCCAGATGATAGCATTAGTAGTCCTCACTATTCTGTTAAATAATGTGACAATAAATGTAATGAGGACTCCTTTGAGTGTGAATATTGTCTAGATGACAATATTCCTATTAAAACTCTCAGTTTATATATTGTCGTATATTACACGATGGTTGTATAATTAAGTTTGTATTTATATTCTGTACCATGTATTTGGCGACTCAAAATGGGTGATGTATATCTATTTTGGGGGCGTCATGTAACGACCCCAAAATAGGTCCATTCCATCCAACCTATTCTGAGTCGCCAAATACATGGTACAGAAAACAACTACAACTTTATTACAACAATTGTCGTGCAAAATACAACAACACATATGCTGTGAGTTTGGATACAAATATATACCAAGTGTGACTCATGTTCCAACCGTGGACATCACCTCGCAATGACACCTTACATAAAGGTATAGTCAAAAACTGTTTTAGAGATTAGAATCTTTGGGAAGTGCTCAAAGAAACCTTCGTACATGGGAGGCCACGCGTCTAGGTTATGATAGATATCATATGGCCACAGAATTATCCTTGGTTGACCCAATAGACCCCAAAGAAAAATGAGAAGATTACTATCATATTCTTCCCAATGGTGAGTCTTCTCTTGACTTATCATTATCTCCACTGTCTTTAATTGAGAATTATACTTCAAACAAACACCAAGATTATATAGGTAGTGCCCATAGATATACTCAGCAAGTGGATGAGCACAACCCTGTCCTATGATGACACGAGGTTGTATGTCATTAGACATCTTGTATGATAGTGACAAAACACCCTTCCAACGTTGGGTTCGTCTCACCCTATTTTCTTCACCAAATATAACTACTAAATGATAACCACCATTCTATTCCCTTGTTACCCCCGCTCGACCCAGCTACACTCTTATTACCTGAAAGGAATTGTGAACAAAAGGGTGAGCACAACTAGCCCAGTAAAGAATATCATGACTAAAGATAATTAAATTATCAGTAGCCTTCATCAATAATAAATCAGAGATTTAGAACATATGGTAAATGATAAAAATTTCAACCATAGTTGCAGCGGAACGAGCAATCCATTAGAAGAGTCAAATAGACTATAAAGTCTATTATCTTCTCCATGTTAAAAATCCATCAACAATGTTTTATCCCTGTAACATCAATAAACAGTTCCTTTCCACAATCATATGAATAACTCATAATCATAATTGTGATTCTAAATTTTTCTTCACACCCAGGACGAAGAATATTTTCATCACATGTCTTTACCTGAAACATCAAAGATCATGGTTATACCAAATCACAGTTCCTGTTCATAATCATACTAATAAATCCATCTTTGCACTACGACCAAAGATATTCAACAACAGTTTATCTTTGCACTACGGGCCAAAGATATTCATCAACAGACCATCTTTGCACTACAGGCCAAAGATATTCATCTACAATTCATCTTTGCACTACAGGCCAAAGATATTCCTCCACAATTCATCTTTGCACTACAGGCCAAAGATATTCCTCAACAATTCATATTTGCACTACAGGCCAAATATATTCATATCTCAAAGAAATATATAATCATTTCAGAATTTATATACACCATAATTATAACCATGTTAATCAATTCATCTTTACACTTAAGCTAAAGATATTCAATTGTAAATTCAATGGTCATGATCATACCAGTCACAATTCAACTTTGCACTACAGGCCAAAGAGAACCCTAGTCATGATCATACCAATAATCTACCCATCTTTACACTCCAGTGAAAGAGAAATTCAACGTCAGAGTTATAAAAATGTTATATATGATAATAAAATCAATATAATCAACATATAGATTTAATCTCAAGAGTAATATTCATAAATCAACTATAATTTGGTTAGTAAAAGAAACCAATTTTGTCGTGAATAGTAACTCGTGAATAGTAACTCATGAATAGTAACTCGTGAATAGTAACACCGACTCAAAAAGGTAGAAATTCCACAATAAAATTCATACCAATACTTCGGTATAATGATATTGAAAGAATAACATTTCTTAAGCTTATAAACAATTTATTTAAATTGTTTACACTTTACTAATTAATGCATTTAATCATCATAAAATGCCAACTCTTACAATTTCATCATCAATAACCAAAACCCTCATCAAAAATCTGCATATACCTCATATAGGATTCTCAAGCCATAAAATCCTATTTTCCAATTTTCTTTCTTCACAAAACATATTTAATTCATTTACTCATAACTAGACCATTTTCATGAAAAATACCAAATCAGTTCCAAAAATATTTCTTTTCTGAGATTTAGCATAATATAGTCCCATAGTGAACATATATTTTTCTCAAAATTTTTAAAAGTCATTTACTATTTTTCATATGGCCAAAACAGCCGAATATTTAGACATTTATCAAAAATTGTACTTTTATCTAAAAATTCTGAAATTCACAGAGTATACTCCTATCATATACATGTACTCCCAATAAAAATTTCATCAATTTTAGAGTTAACCACAAGGAATTATAAGCGATTACTTTTAAAATAGTCTTTTCTCATAAAATTCACAACTCTCAATCTATACATCCAAAAATCACCATTTTTGGACACAATCAAGAAAACTCATCAAAATATCATTTCAAATTTTTCCAGAATTTTTGAAGTTCAGAAAAATTACGAAACTGAAAATCATAACAACCCTTAAAATCCCTTACTATCCCTTACAATCCCTTACTATCCCTTACCTCAAAAGAGCAGTACTTCTGGCTGGATATCGGATATGATGCTGAAGGAAACTTGCACTGATGAATAGCAACTCACCAAGTATCTAAAAACTCAGAAAATATGCTCAATAATCTAGAGAGAGAAAGAGAGAAAGCTTATGTTTCTGGTGTGATTTTCAATTCTAACTTAGCCCTCTATTTATAGGAAAATTTTGGTAGGTTTGACCTGCAACCTGATGGCTTTACCTGCTACTATTCCCACCTACCACATTTGAAATATAATTCAGCACATTTCTTCACCAACCACAAGTGGGGCCCACCAATTCTAGAATTTTCCACCAAAATGATAAACTCCGAAAATTCAACAATTTCTGAACCAGTCATCTCGTAAAATTCATAATAAATCATACGTTCATTTTTAACGGTTCAAAATTTGTGGACATATACTCAACTTATATATGTATAACATATCCAAAAATTATCACGATCCAACGGTCGGATTAAAAATTATAACCCCCGCAAAATATCTCAAAAATCCTGATTTTTAATATCTCCATTCCGACAAAAATACTGATAAAAACCTCAACATTAATTCCTTCATTTTTAACCACAAAAATTAATCTCTCATTTATATCCACATAAAATAAATATTTCCTTATCATATGAATCAATAATTAATTATTCACAAATAATATTACAGAATCACATTTATGACAACCAGGCCGTTCCCAGGAAAGAGGGGGCTTTCCAATAAGGATTTCTCCTTACTGACGCGCAATTAGATGACCAAACCTCTCCTTAGACAGAACTTTCTAGACATTGCCAATAATGCTATCTAATAATACTATTCAAATAATATGAATTATTGATCTGATAATAGAAAATACTGTGCAGCAACAATTATTGAAACAACAATAATATAAAATATCAACGCAGCAATTATTGAATCAATAAAATAAAATATTGAACAGTAATTACTGTAACAATTATTGAGTAGTGCCTTCTTACGTAAGAATCAATAATTTCAAAAATACTATGCAATACCGTGTGCTACTGTGCAATAACGCGTATTACTGTATTTTAACCACCGGGTATTCCAACAGTGTTAACGGTAACAACTACGCCGTTATTTGTAAAAACTCAAATTTATCGTTTTCTTCACCCGACAGTTATTCGTTATGGAGTCCACAAATAGCTGCGCCGTCGTACGAATATTCCCCGACAGAAAGAATATTCCACGACCAAACGAATATTTCCCGACAACAATGATTATTTTATAACCACTTGCTTATTTTGAAAAAATTTTCATATATCACCCTTAACTTTAACTTTTATCAATTTAACCATTTACTGAATAGTAACTATAAAAAAAATTGAATACTTTTATTTCATAAAATTTGGGGTCTTACACGTCACATTATTTGTTCCATTGTAGTTAAACTTGTTATCTATTATATTCTATCAGTTTAACACTATTGAAGGCTAACGATAATTTATTCTGCATTATCTTAGTCATAATATTTTTTATTGGGCTAGTTGAGCTCACCCTTTGCTTTCATTGTCCTTTTCAGGAAATGAGAATATAGCTAAAAGTAGTTAGGGAGCGGAGCGATGGTCCGAGATGGTGGCTATAGTAGTCCTCACTATTCTATGAAATAGTGTGATAATAAATATAATGAGGACTCCATTTGAGTTTGGATATTGTCTGCGAGACAATATCCGTGTTAAAACTCTCAGATACGTTTTTGTCGTATTTTATAAATGAAGTTTGTATTTGAATTTTGTACCATGTATTTGGCAACTCAGAATGGGTTGTGTATACCTATTTTAGGAGTGTCACAGTTGGTATCAAAGCTTAGGGATATGATCCCTGGCTGAGATTTGAGGCTAGAACTAGGAGGGGAGAGACGGGTAAATCCTCGCTATGACGTACCTAAGCTTATTTGTTATTTAATTGGTCGATCAGAATATAGGGACAATATGTGGCATGTCAATTAACCCTTGTTTTGTGGCAGTATTTGAAAATGACATCTGAAAATATTGAGATAAGCAATGGAGCACATTAGACCGTTGAGTCACCGACGATCAATAACCAGGATAATGTTCGTCAGGAAGGCAATAATCCTCATGTAAACAACAATACCGACCAAATGATGAACGATAGGGTGTTTAAGAGCTTTCTACAATTCATGTAACATCAAGAGAGAGAGAGAGAGACTCCTATTCAAAATGCAGATGGAAACACTGACAACTCTCGGATGGTCACCGCTAAGCAATTCAAGGAGTTGGGACCACCGGAGTTTTTGGGAAAGCCAGAACCACTTAAGGCAGAGACGTGGATTAAGCAGATCACCAAGATATTTGATGTCTTGGGATGCTCCGAAGAGCAAAAGGTTCCCTTTGCCACCTTCATGTTGCGAGGAGAGGCAAATCATTGGTGGGAATCTATAAAATGTACTCAGCCTGCCGCACTGAAGATGTCTTGGGAGAAGTTCCAAGAATTGTTCAACGATAAGTTCTTTCCTGAAAGTATTCGTCACATGAAGGAAGTAGAATTCATCAAGCTGGAGCAAAATAATATGACCGTATCGCAGTTCAAGGCTAAGTTTGCCGAGTTATCCCGGTTTACATCCCATTTGGTAGATAATGAGTAGCGTATGATGCGAATGTTTCTGTGTGGTTTGAAACCCAAAATACGTCAATACCTCATTTCTCATAAACTTTGCTTGTATTCAGATGTTGTGAATAGGGCTTAGTTATTGGAACACGATAATGAGTCAACCTAACCAAGAGATAGCAGTCGGCAAAATGATAATACCAGTGGTAGCAGTCATCGAAGCGGTGACAACAAACGTGGAGGAAATCAGCATGCCAGAAATGGTAACCACTTCGATGGTAATCCTTGCCAAGATAATAGAAGTGAAAATTTCAAGAAGAGAATGTTAAATAATAATGGAAAGACAGCAGCATCAGCACCCGTTTTTAAGGAAGGAGAACGACCACCGGTCGTATGCTACAAATGTGGAGGGGAAGGACACATCAGTACGAACTGTACGTAGCAACCCAAAGCGTGTTATAATTGAGGAAGAGAAGGTCACCTGACTTGATTTTTTCGTGTAGTGAAGACAAGTCCAGCTGGGATGGAGACACCAAAGGTCGTCCTAAACAAGTCAAAGCCAGTAGTTCTGATACCAACTGTGACGCCCCCAAAATAGGTATACAACACCCATTCTGAGTCGCCAAATACATGGTACAGAAAGCAAACTACAACTTCAATAATACAATTGTCGTGCAAAATACGACAACACATACTGTGAGTTTAAATACAAATATTGTCTTCTAGACAATATCCACACTCAAATAAATCCTCATTACAATTATTCAAACACTATTTTACAGAAATAGTGAGGACTGCTAAAACATCTTTCTAGAACCATCACTCCATACCCCGACTAGATCCTGCTATGTTCTCACCTCCTGAGAAGAAAAATGGAACAAAAAGAAAAAGGGTGAGCTCAACTAGCCCAGTAAAGAATATTATGACTAAGATAATATACAACAAATTATCGTTAGTCTTCAACAGGGAAAAATCTGATAAAATATAATCGACAACAAGTTTTAGATCAACAACTGCAGCGGAAACAGCAAACCATTAGAAGAGTCAAGTAGAGAAAGAATTCTACTATCTTCTAAGATTTAAAAGTCCATCATCAATATTTTATCCCTGTAACATCAATTAATAATCATCTTTAACCAAATATTCATCTTTGCACTACAGGCCAAAGATATTCATTTGTATCATCAGTCGGTCATGTTCATCTCAACACCTGTTCATCTTTGCACTACAGGCCAAAGATATTCATCAAGTAATTATACATCTTTGCACTACAGGCCAAAGATATTCAGTAATATCATCATTTAGGACTGAGGATGATGAAAAATATCTTAAAGAGAACGAATCCAATGAGACAGAAGGACAAATAGTAGGGATTCGTATAACAGTTTATCCAAGATCAATAATACTTCATAATAATCAATTGTGAAGCAGAATTCAAAAATAAAGATCAAAACATGGATACAATCAAAGATAGTAACCATAATAGACATCTTGGACAAAAAGAAAAATTTTATTTTTCGGTGAATAGTGCCGTATTCGTGAATAGTGTCGTATACGTGAATAGTACCGTATACGTGAATAGTAACCCCGACACAAAAAGTTCCAAATTTGATAAAAACTCATATCAATATTTCAGCATAATGATATTGAAGAAAATAATATCATTTAAGAAGAAAATAATATCCCTTACCTCAAAATATCAGTACTTCTGGTCGGAATACCGGTATAAGGCTGAAAGAAACTTGCTCTGATGAATAGAAACTCTCAAAGTATCTAAATACTCACAAAATACACTCAATAATCTAGAGAGAGAAAGAGAGAAAACTTGTTTCTGGTGTGATTTTCAATTCTAACTTAGCCCTCTATTTATAGGAAAATTTTAGTAGGCTTGACCTGCAACCTGATGGCTTTACCTGCTACTATTCCCACCCACCACATTTGAAATATAATTCAGCACATTTCTTCACCAACCACAAGTGGGGCCCACCAATTCTAGAATTTTCCATCAAAATGATAAACTCCGAAAATTCAACAATTTCTGAACCAGTCATCTCGTAAAATTCATAATAAATCATACGTTCATTTTTAACGGTTCAAAATTTGTGGACATATACTCAACTTATATATGTATAACATATCCAAAAATTACCACGATCCAACGGTCGGATTAAAAATTATAACCCCCGCAAAATATCTCAAAAATCCTGATTTTTAATACCTCCATTCCGACAAAAATACTGATAAAAACCTCAACATTAACTCCTTCATTTTTAACCACAAAAATATATCCCTCATTTATATCCACATAAAATAAATATTTCCTTATCATATGAATCAATAATTAATTATTCACAAATAATATTACAGAATCACATTTATGACAACCAGGCCGTTCCCAGGAAAGAGGGGGCTTTCCAATAAGGATTTCTCCTTACTGGCGCGCAATTAGATGACCAAACCTCTCCTTAGACAGAACTTTCTAGACATTGCCAATAATGTTATCTAATAATATTATTCAAATAATATGAATTATTGATCTGATAAATGAAAATACTGTGCAGCAACAATTATTGAAACAACAATAATATAAAATATCAACGCAGCAATTATTGAATCAATAAAATAAAATATTGAATAATAACTACTGTAACAATTATTGAGTAGTGCCTTCTTACGTAAGAATCAATAATTGGTGCAATACCGTGTGCTACTGTATTTTAACCACCGGGTTTCCAACAGTATTAACGGTAACAACTACGCCGTTATTTATAAACAACTTATACTTGTCGTTTTCTTCATCCAATCGCTTTCCGTTATGGGGCCCACACAAGGCTGCGTCGTCGTACGAATATTCCCCGACAGCAAGAATATTCCACGACCAACCGAATATTCACCGACCAAAAATAAATATTTTATAACCACTTGCTTATTTTGCAAAATTTGCACATTTCACCCATAACCAAAGTATTATATCAAATTAACCCCTTATTATTCACAATAATATTTAGAGAAAATTTGATTTTATTCATTAATAAGTTGGGGTCTTACAACCTCCCCTCCTTATGAAATTTCGTCCTCGAAATTGACGTACGTACCTGATGTTTCAAAAAGGTGAGGATACCTCGCTTTCATTTCTGATTCCAACTCCCAGGTCATTTCTTCAATAGCATGGTTTCTCCACAAAACCTTAACTTGTGGTATAACCTTCGTGCGTAGGACATGCTCTTTCCTATCCAAGATCTTAACAGGTACCTCCTCGTACGTTAAATCTTCAGCTATCTCGTCTGGTTCTAACTCAATAATGTGGTTCGGGTCTTTAACATATTTACGAAGCATAGATATGTGAAAAACATTATGAACACGAGACATGCTTGGAGGTAATGCGAGTCTATATGCCACATTTCCTATTCGCTCAAGAATCTCAAATGGACCAACAAATCTTGGATTGAGCTTTCCTCTCTTCCCAAATCTTGTAACTCCCTTCCATGGTGCAACACGTAATAATACATGATCCCCAATATTAAATTCCACGTCCTTCCGATGAAGATCCGCATAACTCTTTTGTCGATCCTGTGCCGTTTGTATACGTTGTCGAATCGTTTGGATCTTCTCTGTAGTAATGCGTACCAATTCTGGTCCCAACAATGTTGCTTCACCCACCTCGTCCCAGCATACTGGAGAACGACATTTTCTTCCATACAACGCCTCAAATGGAGCCACACCTATGCTCGCCTGATAACTGTTGTTGTAGGAGAATTCCACCAATGGTAGGTACTTATCCCAACTCCCTTTGAGATCTAGGACACAAAGTCTTAATAGATCTTCAAGAGTTTGAATAGTCCTCTCTGATTGTCCGTCCGTTTGAGGATGGTATGCTGAACTGAATCGTAAATCCGTGCCCATAGCTTTCTGCAAGCTAACCCAAAATCGTGAAGTGAATCTTGGGTCACGATCCGAAACTATGGATACTGGCATGCCATGCAATCTCACAATCTCGTTCACGTACATACTAGCAAGACGTTCAAGGGAATAAGTCTCACGTATCGGCAAGAAATGAGCGGACTTGGTTAATCTATCAACAATAACCCAAATCGCATCTATGCCTTGAGAAACCTTGGGAAGACCTGTAACAAAATCCATAGTAATGTGTTCCCACTTCCATTTCGGAATCTCAAGTGGTTGCAATGGACCCTTTGGTACTTGATGCTCCGCTTTTACACGTTGACAAGTTAAACATCTCGAGATAAACTCCGCGATCTCTCTTTTCATATTGCTCCACCAAAATGTATGTCGAAGATCGTGATACATTTTGGTACTCCCAGGATGGATTGCAAACGGTGTGTTGTGTGCCTCCATCATTATTCTATGCTTCAAGTCAAAATCGTTAGGAACACAAAGTCTGGAGTTGACTCGAAGTATTCCTTCTTCATCGATTCTTGCTTCTGGAATAGCACCTTCTTGCACTTTCTTCTTCATACGCATCAGCTCTATGTCCGTAGCTTGAGCAGCTTTAACTTTATCGATTAAAGTCGGTTCTACTCGTATATTTGATATCATCATGTGGGTACTTGGAGCCTTCATCTCTATCTCCATCCTTTGCAAGTCATACAAAATGGGCCTTTGTGTTAACAACATTGCACTCGTACCCGCATATGATCTTCTACTCAATGCGTCAGCTACTACGTTTGCTTTTCCAGGATGATATTGGATGGTATGATCGTAATCTTTCAACAGCTCGAGCCAACGTCGCTGCCGCATGTTGAGTTCCTTTTGGGTGAAGAAATATTTGAGGCTTTTATGATCTGTATAGATCTCCACTTTCTCCCCATACAGGTAGTGTCTCCAGATCTTCAACGCAAAAACGACTGCTGCCAACTCCAAATCATGAGTAGGATAATTCCTCTCATATTCTTTGAGTTGTCGTGAGGCATAGGCTATGACTTTCCCATGTTGCATGAGAACACATCCTAACCCTTTGCCTGAAGCATCGCTGTAGATAACAAATCCATCCGAACCAGATGGTATTGTCAGAACAGGTGCCGAAATGAGTCTCCTCTTGAGTTCTTGGAAACTCTTCTCGCATTCCTCACTCCATACGAATTTTGTATCTTTCCGAGTCAGCTGAGTTAACGGAGTAGCGATTCGAGAAAATCCTTCCACAAATCTCCGATAATAACCAGCTAAGCCCAGAAAGCTACGTACTTCGGTTACCGACTTCGGTTGCTCCCAACTTTGTATGGCTTCAATCTTCGCCGGGTCGACAGATACTCCATGTTTTGACACCACGTGCCCAAGGAATGCTACTTCCTCAAGCCAGAACTCGCATTTCTTCAGTTTGGCATATAGCTTGTTTTCACGAAGCCTTTGCAGTACCAGCTTCAAATGGCGCTCATGATCTTCACGGCTTTTGGAATAGATGAGGATGTCATCAATAAAGACAACAACGAACTGATCCAAATATTCTTTGAATACACGGTTCATCATATCCATGAAGGCAGCAGGAGCATTAGTCAATCCAAAAGACATTACTAAGAATTCATAATGCCCGTACCGAGTTCTGAAGGCAGTCTTTGGAATATCCTCAGTTTTAATCTTCAGCTGATGATATCCAGAACGAAGATCGATCTTTGAAAAGAATTGTGCTCCTTGCAACTGGTCAAACAGGTCATCAATGCGAGGTAGCGGATACCTATTCTTGATGGTGACATGGTTCAATTCTCGATAGTCAATACAAAGTCGCATACTCCCGTCTTTCTTCTTTACGAATAAAACAGGAGCACCCCAAGGAGACGTACTAGGACGAATAAAACCGATGTCCAACAACTCCTGTAGTTGGACTTTTAACTCCTGAAGTTCAATAGGAGCCATTCGATATGGAGTTTTAGAAATGGGCTTTGTACCGGGTTCAAGGTCAATAAAGAATTCAACTTCACGTTCTGGGGGTAGACCAGGAAGTTCTTCAGGAAATACATCGGGAAATTCTCTAACAATAGAAATATTATTCAAATCTGACTTGTCTTTGTTCAAATCCATAACATGGGCTAAGAAAGCTTGACATCCGTTTTTCAATAAACGAATAGCTTTGTGGCTTGATATGACAGTGACTGATTTTAGTGGTTTAGTAGTTTGAATTCGTATGACAGGTTGGTTAGGAATATGAAAACTAACAACCTTACGAAAACAATCAATTTTAGCATGATGAGTGGTTAACCAATCAATTCCTAAAATCACATCAAAAGCAAGTATCTTTAAAGAGATAAGATCAACAGGTAATGTGATAGTGCCAACTTGGATCATGCAAGATTTATAAACTGTAGATGTAACGAAGGTTTCACCCAACGGAGTTTCAACAGATAAGTTAAAGTCCAATTTCTCCGGAGTCAAGTTTA
Source organism: Panax notoginseng (assembly GCA_016801055.1). Classification (NCBI taxonomy): domain Eukaryota; kingdom Viridiplantae; phylum Streptophyta; class Magnoliopsida; order Apiales; family Araliaceae; genus Panax; species Panax notoginseng. The sequence goes on along the minus strand of CM029023.1, from coordinate 7,602,839 downwards.
AACGTTGAGCACAAGCAGGAGAGATAAAAGAATGGGTAGAACCGGTATCTAGTAAAGTATAAACTTCGCAAGAATTCAAGATTAGCTTACCCGTGATCACCTCGTTCGGGTTTCTCGCGTTTTGGCCAGTCACGACAAACGCCCTTCCAGGAACCGCTGATTTCGACTTATCCGGGATAACTTTTGGAGTCACCATCCCCGCTGAACTTGGTTTTGCTACAGAACACTCTCGAGCTATATGACCTTCCTTTCCACAGTTATAACATACCTTGGATTGTTGTGGGCAGTTTGGGCTGATATGTCCCTCTTTCCCACATTTGTAACATACGACCGGTGGTCGTTCTCCTCCCCTAGAAACAGTTGATGTTTGTGCTGACGTCTTCACGTTATCATTGTTGTACCTTCTCTTCTTGAAATCTCCTCCCGACTCGCTCCTTCTATTATCACGACCACGATTACCACCAGAGTGGTTACCGCTTTTGTCCGAATGTTTTCCTCCCTGCTGGTTTTTATTGCTTCGATGACTGCCGCCACCGGTATGACCCTGGTTGTGGTCCCTCGGTTGCACATACTCATTATCTCGCTCTAATAATTGAGCCCTGTTTACAACATCTGAATATAAAGAAAATTTATGAGAGATAAGATATTGCCGAATCTCGGGTTTTAGACCTCTCAGAAACATCCTTGTCATTCGTTCCTCATTTTCGACCAAATGAGGTGCAAACCTGGATAACTCTGCAAACTTCGCCTCGTACTGGGACACCGTCATGTTGTTTTGTTCCAGTCTAATAAACTCAACCTCCTTCATATGACGAATACTTTCAGGAAAGTACTTGTCATTGAACAGTTTTTGAAATGTTTCCCAGGACATGTTGAGTGCGTCAGGCTGGGTACGCTTCACAGACTCCCACCAGTAGTCTGCCTCACCGCGGAACATAAATGTGGCGAATGGAACCTTTTGTTCCTCCGTGCATCCCAAGACATCAAATATCTTGGTAATTTGCTTGACCCACGTTTTCGCCATGATCGGATCCGGCTTTCCCTTAAATTATGGTGGTCCCAATTCTTTGAACTGCTTAGCTGAGACAAATTTTTCCCCTATCTTTCGATGTGGGACTGGGGTGTTACAAACTCCCCCACTTAAATTTTTGACGTCCCCGTCAGAACCGATCACACACACGGCCCAAAGATCTTTGCCTCTCTAGCCATTGTGGGATAATACCGGCTGGCTTCGTGTCCCCACCTCTGGACCTCCACCTCTCCATTGTGGGATAATACCACCAGCCTTCGTGTCCCCACCTCCGGCAAACCGATCGGATGACCCGACCTGAGCTTTTGAGAACCTGGCCCTGATACCATATAAAACAACCCGGGTCAAATCCTGTGTTCGGAATAAATCTCGGGTCAAATCTCAAGTCCGAATTGAATCAAATCGATCAAAATAAGGCCTCAAACCACTGGTCTAATAGTATCTTCTTGGGTCATCTTATCCCACCACAGGCTCCCATAAGGTCATGACTTGAAGGTACTATTAGTAGTAACTTATTTCCTTATATGCAGATAAATTTTCGCACGACCCAAAGATCTTTGCCTCTCTAGCCATTGTAGGATAATACCTGCTAACTTCGTGTCCCCACCTCCGGACCTCCATTTCTCCATTGTGGGATAATACCACCAGCCTTCGTGTCCCCACCCCCGGCAACCTGATCGGATGACCCGACCAGAGCTTTCGAGAGTCGGCTCTGATACCATATGAAACAACCCGGGTCAAATCCCGAGTCCGGAGCAAATCTCAGGTCAAATCTCAAGTCCGAATCGAATCGAATCAAATCCATCAAAATAAGGCCTCAAACCACTGGCCCAATAGTATCTTCTTGGGTCATCTTAGCCCACCACAGGCTCTTAAAAGGTCATGACTTGAAGGTACTATTGGTAGTAACTTATTTCCTTATATGGAGACAAATTTTTCCTCTATCTTTCGATGTGGGACTGGGGTATTACAAACTCCCCCACTTAAATTTTTGACGTCCCCGTTAGAACTGATCACACACACGGCCCAAAGATCTTTGCCTCTCTAGCCATTGTGGGATAATACCGGCTGGCTTCGTGTCCCCACCACCGGACCTCCACCTCTCCATTGTGGGATAATACCACCAGCCTTCGTGTCCCCACCTCTGGTAACCCGATCGGATGACCCGACCAGAGCTTTCGAGAACCTGGCTCTGATACCATATGAAACAACCGGGTCAAATCCCGAGTCAGAAACAAATCTCGGGTCAAATCTCAAGCTCGAATTGAATCAAATCCATCAAAATAAGGCCTCAAATCACTGGCCCAATAGTATCTTCTTAGGTCATCTTAGCCCACCACAGGCTCCCAAAAGGTCATGACTTGAAGGTACTATTGGTAGTAACTTATTTCCTTATATGCAGACAAATTTTCACACGGCCCAAAGATCTTTGCCTTTCTAGCCATTGTGGGATAATACCGGCTGACTTCGTGTCCCCACGTCCGGACCTCCATCTCTTCATTGTGGGATAATAACACCAGTCTTCGTGTCTCCACCTCCGACAACCCGATCGAATGACCCGACCCGAGCTTTCGAGAGTCGGCTCTGATACCATATGAAACAACCCGGGTCAAATTCCGAGTCCGGAGCAAATCTCGGGTCAAATCCCAAGTCCGAATCGAATCAAATCCATCAAAATAAGGCTTCAAACTACTGGCCTAATAGTATCTTCTTGGGTCATCTCAGCCCACCACAGGCTCCCAAAAGGTCATGACTTGAAGGTACTATTGGTAGTAACTTATTTCCTTATATGGAGACAAATTTTTTCCCTATCTTTCGATATGGGACTAGGGTGTTACAAACTCCCCCACTTAAATTTCTGACATCCTCGTCAGAACCGATCACACACACGGCCCAAAGATCTTTTCCTCTCTAGCCATTGTGGGATAATACCGGCTGGCTTCGTGTCCCCACCTTCGGACCTCCACCTCTCTATTGTGGGATAATACCACCAGCCTTCGTCTCCCCACCTCCGACAATCCAATCGGATGATCCGACCCGAGCTTTCGAGAACCTGGCTCTGATGCCAACTATGTAACACCCCCTTTCTAAAATAGAAAGAGAGGTTACTCAAAACATAACAAGACTGATGAATTTAATAGCAAGGCTCAAAGCCCCAAAATAATAGTCTTAAAATCTGATAATTTTCATAAGTCAACCATAATAAATGTCAAACTGTCTCATACCACAATCTAAAATAATTATTATAATTCTGAATAAACTAATGTATCACAACCTAAACATAATATATCTAAACCATTTGAATAAAAGGGAGTTCTCATCACACTTGTCCTTGATTCCCCTGATTACCTGTCGGAAGAAAAACACAGCATGAGCCAAATGCCCAGTACGGATATTGAATACAAATAATGAACCAAAATAACTAATTCAATTAAATGAAATGAAACGAAACGAACTGAAACGAAACGACCTAAACTAACACAACGAAATGATAGGCTGAATCAAATGGTTGGGTATTATTTCATACCGAGCTCAAAATAAATACTAATATACCTTGCCACACAGGCAAGTCAAATAATGTCACACAGGCAATCAAAATAATGCCACACAGTCAATCACACATCGGACTGCGCAATCCAGATGCATGCAAAATTGAAAGGTATGTTTGGCATAAACATCACTAATCCGCAAAATAAAACAGAACAGAAAACTAGGGTCGACCCATACGCCTCCCACAACAAAATACCAAATGGCCAACTCCCACCGGAGCATAAAACGGAGACGTCGTGGACTGTTCACACCGCTACGGAAGGTGTCATGTCTCGGTATCACATGCATGTCCTCTTGGCACCGAGGCATGACACCTTTCGTGTCGGTGTGATCAGTCCACGAAGTCTCCGTTTTGTGCTCCGATGGCAGTTGGTCATTTGGTGTTTTGTTGTGGGAGGCGTATGGGTCGACCCTAGTTTTCTGTTCTGTTCTGCGGATTGATGATATTTATGCCAAACACACCTTCCAATTTTGCATGCATCTGGATTGCGCAGTCCGATGTGTTATTGCCTGTGTGGCATTATTTTAATTGCCTGTGTGGCATTATTTGACTTGCCTGTATGGCAAGGTATATTACTATTTATTTTGAGCTCGGTATGAAATAACACCCAGCCATTTGATTCAGCCTATCATTTTGTTGTGTTAGTTTTGTTTGTTTCGTTTCAGTTCGTTTCGTTTCATTTCATTTAATTGAGTTAGTTATTTTGGTTCATTATTTGTATTCTATATCCGTACTAGGCATTTGGCTCATGCTGTGTTTTTCTTCCAGCAAGTAATCAGGGGAATCAAGGGCAAGTGTGATGAGAGCTCCCTTTTATCCAAATGGTTTAGATATATTATGTTTAGGTTGTAATACATTAGTTTGTTCAAAATTGTAATAATTATTTTAGATTGTGGTATGTGACAGTTTGGCATTTATTATGGTTGACATGTGGAAATTATCAGATTTTAAGACTATTATTTTGGGGCTTTGAGCCTTGCTATTAAATTCATCAGTCTTGTTATGTTTTGAGTAACCTCTCTTTCTATTTTGGAAAGGGGGTGTTACACTATGCCTCACGACAACTCAAATAATATGAGAGGAATTATCATATTCTTGATCTAGAGTTGGCAGCAGTCTTTTTTGCGCTTAAAATCTTGAGGCATTACCTGTATTGGGAGAAAGTGGAGATCTATACAGATCATAAAAGCCTCAAATATTTCTTCACCCAAAAAGAGCTCAACATGCGGCAACGACGTTGGCTCGAGCTTTTGAAAGATTACGATCATACCATTCAATACCATCCTGGAAAAGCGAACGTGGTAGCTGACACGTTGAGTAGAAGATCATATGCGGGTACGAGTGCGATATTGTCAACGCAAAGGCCCATTTTATATTACTTACAAAGGATGTTGATAGAGTTAAAGACTCTAGGGACCCACGTGATGATGTCAAATATACAAGTAGAACCAACTTTAAGCGATAAAGTTAATGCTGCTCAAGCTACAGACACGGACCGAAATTGGTACGCATGACAACGGAAAAAGATTTAAATGATCCAGTAACGTATAAAAACCTCACAAGATCGACAAAAGAGTTATGTTGATCTTCATCGAAGGGACGTGGAATTCATTGTTGGAGATCATGTATTGTTACGTGTTGCTCCATGGAAAAGAGTTACGAGATTTGAAAAGAGAGGAAAGCTCAATCCTCGATTTGTTGGCCAATTTGAAATCCTCGATCGAGTAGGAACAGTGGCCTATAGACTTGCTTTACCGCCAAGTATGTCTCATGTTCATAACGTTTTTCATATATCTATGTTACGTAAATATGTGAAAGTCCCGAACCACATTATTGAATTAGAACCAGACGAGATAGCGAAAGACTTAACGTATGAAGAGGTACCTATTAAAATCTTAGATAAGAAGGAACATATTCTACGCTCAAAGGTTATACCTCAAGTAAAAGTTTTGTGGAGAAACCACGATATTGAGAAAATAACCTGGGATTTAGAATCAGACATGAAAATAAGGTATCTTCACCTCTTCGACATACCAGACACGTAACCTAATTTCGAGGGCAAAATTTCATAAGAAGGAGAGGTTGTAAGACCCCAACTTTTATGAATAAAGATTAATTTTTCTCTAAATGTTATTTTGAATAATAAGGTGTGGATTTGATATAATGTTATAGTCGTGGGTAATATTTACAAATTTTACAAAGTAAGCAAGTTGTCATAAAATATTCATTTGGTCGAAGAATATTCATTTTATCAGAAAATATTCGTACGATGACACAATTATTGGTGGACCCCACAACGGAATTACTGTCGGAGTTAAAAAATAATAGAAATAAATTTTTATAAAAATAATGGCAAAAGTTTTACCGTTAACTATTGAAATACCCGGTGATAAAAGTACAGTAATACGCGTGGTTACATAGTAGCACACGGTATTGTACAATATCTTTGATTTTTGATGCTTACGTGAGAAGTCACTCAGTTTTATTCAATTATTGCCACAGTAATTGCTGCATAGTATCTCATATTATTGATTCAATTATTGTCACAATATTTTATATTATTAAATCAATAATTGAGACGACAAAGTTATTTATATTATTATTTGTATTATTGACAATGCCTAAAAATTTCTGTCGAGAAAAGGGGTTTGGTCACCTAATTACGCACCAATAAGGAGAAGTCCTTATTAGAAAGCTCCATCTATCCTAGGAATGATCTGGTTGTTAATATTGTGAGTTTATAATATTATTAATGAATAATTATTATGTGGTGGATATTGGTTCAATTTTGATATAAATGAAGGAATTTAGCATGAAATATTTGTTGAAAGTTTGACAATTATTTTTTTCGATAACATATTCATTCAAATATATTATTATAATATATTATAATTTTTTTAAATAATAATATTATTATAATATATATATATATATATATATATATATATATATATATATATATATATATATATATATATATAAGTATGTGATTAAAGAGAAAGAGTGAACAAATTGTATTTGGATGCATTGTTCAAAAGCAGTGTAGCTTGAACTTGTTTTTCCTAAATTCCTTGGTAAGGATTCCTCCTGCAAGAAAATTTCTCCAAATTGTGGGCCTCAACTATGAAAAATGAGGAGTTATGCATGAATGTTTGTCAAATTTAGGCTTGTTTAATTGATTTTTTCATCCAAGGATTCATTATAAATAGGGTGTAACCCTCCTTCCTAAAATACACCTTTAATATCAGAAATTCTTATTCTATAGTATTGTGAGTATTTTTCTTTAGTATAAGGATACTTTGAGTGTATCTTTGTGCAAGATTTTCTCAGAATAATATCTGATATTCGAGTCAAATCCAGTTTCTACTAAGGTAAATGATATTATTTTATTGTAATACTCGTAGGAAATATTATTTTCTTTCATACTCCATATTATGTAAGGGATATTATTTCATTTCATATTCCTAAATTTAAACTTACTGTGGTAAGTATTGCTTCCATACTCCTTGAAATTAGTAGAATATTCTTGAAATTTACTCTTCATCTAGTATCATTTCACAAGGATATTTTTCTGAATATTCTTATTAAATTTTAATATTTTCATGTTGGGGTACTATTCACGAAGTATTATTCACGGGGTACTATTAATTCACTCGGGTACTATTCACCTGGGTACTATTCATGACAAAAATTAATTTTTTTTCTGTCAGAATTATTTATATATGAATATTATTCTTGAATTTTACTCCACAAAGCAGTTATCATGTTGACAATTTAGACATTCTTGAACCCCGGATAAATTGAATTATAAATCTTTAAAATTTATCCTTCATCTCATTTGATTGAATTCTTATATCATTGTCATCTTCCTCATACTTATATTATGATGAAAGTCAACTTTGACCCGTAGTGTATAGATGGACTGCTGATTGGTATGATTATGACTAGGAATTATGTATCGGTATAATCATGACATGTAATGTTACAAATGATGTGATAAAAGTCCTCATTGGCCCGTAGTGTATTAATTGACAGTTGTTGGCATGATCATGACCATTGGTGATAATAACGAATATCATTGGCCCGTAGTGCATGGATAATTCGTGGATGTGATACTAATGAATATCCTTGGCCCGTAGTGCATGGATAATTCAGTGATGTGAATTATTTGTTGATATGTGTTACATCGATAAAATATTGATGATGAACTTTTAAATCATTGAAGATTGTAGATATCATGCTCTACTTGACTCTTCTAATGGATTGTTTGTTCCGCTGCAGTTAAACTTGTTGTCTATTGTATTCTACCAGTTTAACACTGTTAAAGGCTAACGATAATTTATTCTGCATTATTTTAGTAATCTTGCAGTCACTCCCGAACACCTTCTCATAATTTGTTGTGAATTTCCACATAAATAAGTTAAATGTCAGCTTGCCTGAATTACTTAACATGTTGAAAACTGCTGAAGGTCACTTCCCATCCAAGAAGAACCATGTCTTACTGGTGGATGATTCTTCCAAGAAAAATAAGAGGCCTAAGGTATCTTCGGAAAAGAAGAAATCGAAGAAGGCTAAGGGAAAGGCTAAAGTGAAGGATCAAAAGAAACATGATCCAGCTAGCAAAGGAATTTGTTTCCATTGCAACAAGTTGGTTAACTGGAAGAGGAACTGCAAGGATTATCTTGCGGAACAAAAGCAGAAGAAGCTTGGAGAAGCTTCTAATCCTAATCAAGGTTTGTTTATGATTGAAAATATACTTCAAATTGAACAAACTAATAAATGAAAAAGAGATTATGTTAATTATACCTATATGTGGCACTGTAGACTTGGTCATATTAATGAAACAAGATTATCCAAGTTGCATAAAGATGGGCTCCTAGAGCTATCGGATTATGAGTCATATCCAACTTATGAATCTTGTCTCATGGAAAAAATGACTAAATCTCCTTTTAGTGGAAAAGGAGAAGGAGTTACAGAGTTGTTAGCATTGATACACACAGATGTATGTAGACCTATGACAATGAATGCACGAGGAGGGTATTCTTATTTTATTACATTCACTGATGATCACTCAAGATTTGGATATGTGTATTTAATGAAATACAAATCTGAATCATTTAAAAAATTCAAAGAGTTCAGAAGTGAAGTAGAGAGGCAAACTGTCAAGAGTATTAAGATTCTTTGATCAGATCGAGGAGGTGAATACTTAAGCGGTGAGTTTCTCAATTGTCTTAAAGAAAATGGTATAATCTCACAATGGACTCCACCAGGGACACCACAATTCAATGGTGTATCTGAAAGGAGAAATCGAACATTATTGAACATGATTCGATCCATGATGAGCTTTACTGATCTTTCAGTTTCCTTCTGAGGATATGCCCTAGAATCAGCTGCATACCTACTTAACAAGGTACCTACCAAATCCGTCCCTAAAATCCCATATGAGTTATGGACAGGGAGGAAACCAAATCTTAAGCATGTTAAGACTTGGGGTTGTCCAGCTTATGTCAAAAAGTTTGAAAACGATAAGCTATAGACTAGATCCGACAAATATAGATTTATGGGATACCCTAAAGAAACATCAGGGTATTATTTATATCATCCAACTGATCAAAAGGTGTTTGTTATGAAATATGCTACCTTCTTAGAAAAAAAGTTTATCCTTGAAGGGGTCAGTGGGAGTAAGATATATCTTGAAGAGGTTCAAGAACCACAAAAATACTATAGATCAAGTCAGGTACCTAACCAAGTAGAGATTCCTTCTATACCACACCCTATTCATAAATCTAGAAGAGTATCGAAGATACCTGATAGGTATGAACTTGTCATAGAGGATGACGATGAGGTACACATCATAGATGATGATGATCCATTAAATTACAAGTAGGCTATGAGTAGTAAAGACTCAGAGAAGTGGCAAGAAGCCATAAAATCCAAGATGGACTCCATGTATGAAAACAACTTTGGTTTCACCACCTGAAAGAATTAAGCCTATTGGGTGTAAATGGGTCTTGAAAAGAAAGATTGGAGTAGACGGCAAGGTAGAGACCTATAAGGCCCAACTGGTCATAAAAGGTTTTAAACAAAGACAAGGAGTTGACTATGATCAAACCTTCTCACCAGTAGCAATGCTCAAGTTCATTAGAATTTTGCTTGCGATTACAGCTTACCATGACTACAAAATCTGGCAGATGAACGTGAAAACGGCCTTCCTCAATGGGAAACTTGAGGAGGATGTGTATATATCACAGCCAGAGGGATTTATTTCAAAGGTTGAAACAAATCAAGTCTTTAAGCTACAACGATCCATTTATGGATTAGAGCAAGCTTCTCGTAGGTGGAACATCCGTTTTAATGAGACAATCAAAGAGTTTGATTTTATTAAAAATGAGGATGAACCATGTGCGTACAAGAAGGTTAGTGGGAGTGTTATTTTATTCCTTGTATTATATATTGATGATATATTACTGATAGTGAATGATATTCCTATGCTTCAATCAATTAAAATCTAGTTATCTAAACACTTCTCCATAAAGGACTTGGGAGAAGCATCCTATATTTTTGGGATAAAGATCTATAGAGATAGATCTAAAAGGATGATTGGATTATCCCAAGGAACGTACATTGACTCGAAGCTAAAGAAGTTTAGCATGGAAGATTCCAAAAGAGGTCTCATGCCGATGAGCCATGGAATACATCTCTCCAAGAAATAGGCCCCAAAGACACTTGAGGAGAGAAACCGTATGAGTAAGATTCCTTTTGCTTCAGTAATAGGATCTATCATGTACGGTATGATATGTACTAGACCAAATGTCACTCACGCACTTAGTGTAACAAGAAGATATCAGTCGAATCCAGAAGAAGAACACTGAAAGGCAGTACAAAATATCCTAAAGTACTTAAGAAGAACTAGGGATGTGTTTCTTGTCTACGGTGGGTCTGAATTAAAACTAGAGGGCTTTACAGACTCAAGTTTCCAAACGGATCAAGGTGAAAGTAAATCCATTTCGGGGTATGTGTTTACCTTAAACGGTGGCGCAGTGAGTTGAAAGAGTAAGCAGCAAACAGTTGCTGATTCAGTGACAGAGGTAGAGTACATAGCTATAAGTGAAGCTGCAAAGGATGCTGTTTGGATGAAGAAGTTCATAACCGAACTTGATGTGGTTCTTAGCATTAAAGGACCAATACCATTATTCTGTGACAACATCGGAGATGTTGCACAAGTTAAGGAACCCAGGTCTCATCAGAAATCCAAACACGTGTTGCGACTATTTCATTTGATCAGGTATATCATTGAAAGAAGAGATGTCACCCTGGAGCGTGTGGACTCTCAAGACAATATTGCAGATCCATTTACTAAAGCATTAACACAATAGCAGTTCGATCGTCACTTAGAGAAGATGTGTATGAGATACCACGACGATTGGCTTTAGTGCAAGTGGGAGATTGAAAGTAGTATGATACAAGCTAATCAAGTATGATGATAAAGCATATACTTTGTAATCAATCTTATTTATTTATTAATAAAAGAATTATTTATTAAAGGCATTTATTATCTACATGGTGTTGTTTTTAATAATATGTGATAAACCTATAGTTTTAAGCAATATTTTTAGAATCATTATGAGATCATGCTAATTAGATCTAAATTCTTAGATAGCTTAAAACTAAATTGTTCTCAATCAATGTATTATTAAAAAAGGGATTAGTGAATCCGGATAGATTGGTACATATGTTGCTTGCTCATTGGATAAGGATGATTGATCTCATGATCATTTGTGTGGAGACACTAAAGTAAGTATATAGGTGCTTATTGGAGAATAAGTTCACTGAACGTGACTCGCTAAGAAATACTTAATGGAGTTTTACTTGCCTGTCAATAGGAATTCCTGTAGTGATAGTAGTACAAATGATCCTTAGACTTGAGATCATCATAGTATCTTATATATAATGAATTGCACTTTGACTTATTCCTTAAGACCCTTAAGGTATATCAAAGAGTATGCTTGGGTGTAATAAGTTATATATGGAGATAATGAATGATCAATAAAGAATCTATCACTTCTAGTAAAAGAAGAGAAATGTCCTATGTGATTCGATAAATGACAACCCAGGAATCCTAGGCCAAGGTGGAGTGAAATTAGAAAGTAGTTTCTAATTTGCATTCATTAGGAGCTGTGCATTTGGGAATTGAAATACATATAATTAAATAAAATAAGACTTGACAGTAATTCCAAGTCTTATATTTAATTGAGACATTGTATGGTGGAAGAATTGAATTGTACGATAACTATTTATTCAAAAGTTCTTTTATGATTATGTTAAAATCTATATTATTTAGAAAGTCGTTGATCGCTATGGAGGCTTATCCCTATTGTAGAATAAATTTTATTTATTTAAATATATTAATAGTTTAATTTATTTATTTAAATAAGATTAGAATTGTTCTAATTAATTTATTCACAACCTGTTTAATATGGAGAACCTAAAGAGTCACACTATAAAAGGAAGAATAATTATTTAAAAAGTTAATGACATAATCGTAATAATATGTTAAGTATATTTAATTTAATCTATGGTGATATAATAAATTAAATAGCTTAATATGTATTAGTTAATATTTTGAAAATATTAAATATAAATTAATAAGAGAAGTCTTATTAATATTATTATAATTATTATTATTATTTTAATTTCTAAAAGAGTTTATGAATTAATTTAATATAAGTACTCTCATTTATTCCTAATAGGATTAGGAGGCAAAATTAGTTAAAAGAGATTGATTAATTATCCCTAATAAGATTAGAAAACCCAATTAATTAAAGGAGTTTAATTAAATAAAAAATACCTTGTTTTAATTAAATAGTGTTACCTGATATCTTTATAAGAGGAGTTTTATATCAGATATAAGATATACGTAATTCCAATAGTTGAAGAGTACGCCCCTTTTTCTATATAGATAGGAAAAACTAGGGCTTGAGCCAATACGCCCTTCTTCTTGAAAAGTCTTATTCCTTGGTGGATCATCTCTAGAGGCCATGCACTTGGGTGGCCAACATTGATCAAAGGAAGGAATCTACTCGGAGATTCAAAGAGATCGCGGAGAAGTAGGAGTTGAACTTGTACCTGTGGAAGTTCGTATCTACAAGGGTATGATTTCATAACTTCTTATTCTTCATGTTAATTAATAATATGCATAAAGGATGATCCGGGTAATTGGTTTGTGAAAAAAATTTAAAATCTGCTTTTACTTTGCTTTCGCTATTTTTGCAATTTGATTGCGTCTTTGATCTTGACAAAACCTAACACTTTTCTGATATGGTGGAACAGACCGTCGAGGTTTTCATGGATGATTTTTCAATTTTTGGGAGTTCTTTCGAAGACTGCCCACAAAATCTGATAGCCGTCCTGAAAAGATGTGTAGAGACAAACCTAGTGTTGAATTGGGTGAAATGCCACTTCGTAGTGAGAGAGGGGATTATTTTGGGGCATAGGGTATCTGCTTGTGGGATTGAAGTAGACAGAGCAAATATTGATGTTATCGATAATCTACCACTGCCATAATCAGTGAAAGGGGTAAGGAGTTTTCTGGGGCACGCGAGATTTTACAGACGGTTCATCTAAGACTTCTCAAATTACCAAGTCACTCTGTAGCTTATTGGAAAAGGACGTGTCTTTCAAGTTTGACGAAGCCTGCCTAGGATCATTTAAATTGTTAAAGGAAAGACTCATCTCAGCTCTTATAGTAGTGGTGTGACGCCCCCAAAATAGGTATACGTCACCCATCTTGAGTCGCCAAATACATGGTACAGAATTCAAATACAACTTAATTATACAACTGTCGTGTAAAATACGACAAAACATAGCTGAGAGTTTTAACAGGAATATTATCTTCTAGACAGTATCCAAACTCATATTCAATCCTCATTACATTTATTATCATACTAAATAGTGAGGACTGCTAAAATAACCATCTCGGACCGTCACTCTATTTCCCGACTAGTCCCGGCTACGTTCTCATTTCCTGAAGAGAATAATGAAAGCAAAAAGGGTGAGCTCAATTAGTCCAGTAAAAAATATTATGACTAAGATGATGCAGAATAAATTATCGTTAGCCTTCAACAATGTTAAACTGATAAAATACAATAGACATCAAGTTTAACTGCAGCGGAACAAGCAATCCATTAGAAGAGTCAAGTAGAACATGATATTTACTATCTTTAATTATTTAAAAATTTTATCATCAATTTTATCACTGAAACTCAGCTTAATAAATAACACTCATCATCAAATCATCCCTACACTACGGCAAAGGATATTCATTAGTATCATGACCACGAATTTTCCATGCACTATGGGCCAAGGATATTCGTGTTTTCATCAATGGTCATGATCATGCCAACAACTGTCCATCAATGCACTACGGGGCAATGAGGACTATTACCACATCATTTTATAACAATACGGTTATGCTTATACCGAATAATCCCTGGTTATAATCATACCAATCAACAATCTATCTATGCACGTAAGCCACCGATGACTTTCATCACAATATAAGCATGAGGATGATGACAATGATATAAGAATTCAATTAAAAGAAAGCAAATGATAAATTTTTAAAAATTTATAATTTAATTTATCCAGGACTCAATAATATCCAAATTATCAACATGATACTGCTTTGTGGTGTAAAATTCAAGAATATTATTGTATCAAAAATGATTTGGACATAAAAGAAATCTAATTTGTCATGAATAGTACCGCGGATGAATAGTAACTGGGTGAATAGTATCCCATGAATAGTAATTTAAGATTAGTACCCTGTGAATAGTAATCCAGCATAAAAAGTTTAGAACTTTTCAAGAATGCTCAGAATAATATTTTCATAAAAAGATACTGAATAAAGCGCAAATATCAAGGATATTCTACTAATTTCATGGAGTATAGAAGCCAAAACTTAACAAAATGAGTATAGAATTCGAAATCTGGAACGAAATAATATTACTTACATACTACAAAGTATGGAAGAAAATATTATTTCATACGAATATTGAACAAAAATAATATCCCTTACCTTAAAAAGAAGAGTATTTCAACTGATATAGTAGGGATATTCTTGAAGAAAACTTGAACTATTTTCTACGCTCAAAGCTTCCTTAAACTCTAAAGAAATATGCTCAATATATAGAAGAAGAATTCTCTGATTCTGGTGTGATTTTTAATTCTAACTAAGCATCCTATTTATAGGAGAATGGAAAGGATACTATTTGAATTTTTTTCTCACGGACCAAAAGTACAATCATGGGTGCCACACGAATTCGGCTAATTTCTGAAAAATTTTGATTTAATATGCAACATAATGCAATAAAATATTCTAATTAAACAAAAACTTTAAATAAAATATAATATATTCTATTTATAATCAAATAAAACAAAACTATATATATATATATATATATATATATATATATATATATATATATATATATATACGAATAATTTTCTATCGATTATTTTGAAAAATGGGTAAGTGGGGGTCCATAAAATAAGCCAAATTTACATCAAATACTTCATAAAAATTCCTTCAATATTTTTAATAATATTTATCATCATTATTATAATTCGCAATATTTAACAACCAGATCGTTCCCAGGGAAGATGAGACTTTTCGATAAGAATTTCTCCCTATTGGCGCGCAATTAGGTGACCAAACCTCTCCTCGATAGAACTTTCTAGACATCGTCAATATTACAAATAATAATATGAATAACTTTATCGTCTCAATTATTGATTTAATAATATAAAAAATATTGACAATAATTGAATCAAATAACTTGAGATACTATGCAGCAATTACTGTTGTAATAATTGAATAAAATTGAATGACTTCTCACGTAAGCATCAATAATCAATACCGTATGATACTATGCACAACACGTATTACTGTACTTTTTATCACTGTGTATTTCAATAGTTAACGTAAAACATCCGTCGTTACTTTTATAAAAGATATTTCAGTCGTTTTCTAACTCCAACAATAATTTTGTTATTGGGTCCACCAATGATTGTGCCGTCGTACGAATATTTTCTGTTAAAACGAATATTCTCCGACCAATCGAATATTTTATGACAACTTGCTTACTTTACAAAATTTATAAATATTATCCACAAGTATGATATTATATTAAATCCACACCGTAATATTCAAAAATGATAATTCGAGAAAATAATCTTTATTCATAAAAGTTGGGGTCATACAAGTGGCTCTTGACTGGACCTTTCCGTTTGAACTTATGTGCGATGCCAGTGATTTTGCTATTGGAGCAGTGTTGGGACAACAAAGGGAAAAGGTGTTTCACATTATTTACTATGCCAGTAAAACCTTGACTGATGCTCAACGTAACTACACCACGACTGCGAAAGAGCTTCTGGCAGTAGTACATACCTTTGATAAGTTCCACTCACATCTCATCGGAACCAAAGTTATCATGTATACTGACCATTCGACAATAAAATATCTAATCTCTAAGAAAGATGCCAAGTCGAGGTTGATTAGATGGGTCCTCCTCCTCTAAGAATTCGATTTAGAGATTCGTGATAAAAAAAAGAATTAAAAACCAAGTTGCGAATCACTTATCGAGATTGGAAAACCCAACTCATTAGGGGGATGATGAGATAGATATCAATGACTTATTCTCGGATGAGCAGTTGTATGTTGTTCAAAGCATAGCACCGTGGTACGCAAACTTCACAAATTTTGTCGCTTGTAATGTGCTGCCCCCTAACATGACCTATCAACAGAGGAAGAAATTCCTAAATAATGCGAAGCATTATCTGTGGGACGAGCCATTCCTGTTCAAATAATGTGCATACCAAAGCCTGTGAAGATGTCTGCCTGAGGAAGAAATTGAGGGTGTTCTCCATCACTGTCATTCCTCGAACTATAGAGGGCATTTTGGTGGACAAAGAACAGCAGCAAAGGTGTTCCAATCTGGTTTCTACTAGCCGACTTTGTTTAAGGATGCTCATCTTTATGTATCACGTTGCGATAATTTCCAGAGAGTAGGAACCATTTCAAAAAGGCATGAAATGCCTCTGCAAAATATTCTTGTGGTAGAACTGTTCGATGTTTGGGGCATAGACTTCATGGGCCCCGTTTCTGTCCTCGTACAATAATCTCTATATACTAGTCGCTATAGACTATATATCTAAGTGGGTGGAAGCCGTTACCTTGCCTACTAACGATGCCAAGGTCGTGCTAAATTTCTTGAGAAAGAATATATTTACCCGATTTGGCACACCTAGGGCAATTATTAGTGACGAGGGCTCACATTTCTGCAATAAGTACTTTAAAGCCTTTCTCGCTAAATATGGGGTATCCCATAAATTGCCAATGCCTATCATCCGCAAACAAGTGGACAAGCAGAGGTATCAAATAGGGAAGTTAAGCGCATTCTAGAGAAGATTGTGAACCCTAACAGGAAGGATTGGTCTAAAAAGCTGGATGATGCCTTGTGGGCGTATCGCACTGCCTATAAAACGCATATCGGAATGTCTCCGTATAGGCTTATTTATGGTAAGGCATGTCATCTCCCAGTCGAATTGGAGCAAAGTGCTTATTGGGTGATTCAAAAGCTTAACTTCGATTTAGATACAGCAGGTGAGAAGAGATTGTTACAACTGAACGAATCAGACGAGTTTCAACTCCAAGCGTATGAAAATGCTAAGTTGTACAAAGAGAAGATAAAGATGGCAAGACAAAAAGATAGTGGAAAGAGATTTTGAAGCGGGACAGAAAGTGCTTCTCTTCAACTCCTGATTGAAATTGTTCCCCAGGAAGTTGATGTCCTGATGGTCGGGGCCGTTCAAAATAGCCAAGGTATATCCTCATGGTGCAATTGAGGTTGAAGACCCAAACTCTAACAAAACTTTTAAGGTGAATGGGCAACGCCTTAAACACTACCGGGGTGGTGAGGTCGATTGTCAGAACATTTCCATTACACTGGGTGACCCTGTAAGACGGGGAATATTCAAGCCGACGAATTTAAAATAAGCACTCAGTGGGGAGCAACCCCATCTCAGTATCAAATTCTCTATTTCTCTTTGCTTCTGTCAAGATTTACATTACATCTCATCTTTATAGTTTGTTAACATAGGTTTCAGTATGTTTATTGCTAGTAGTGTTTTATCTAGTATGTATGTCGAGCTGGTTTGCATGAGGGCATATTCTTATTAATGCATGTTATTGTGTGTATATAATATTTTGGGTATCTGCAGTAATATGAGTTAAATTAGTTAATTATGTGGGTTTTATTAGTTTTCGTGTTGCTTTGTTAGTTGTGACAGCTTATACTTGACTTGGCATGTGCAGGAGAATACTCTGTCTTGGGTTGGCTAAGGGACGGCGCTGTGGTGCCTGTGTGTAGCCGAAAACTAGCGTTGTAATGCCAGCTTTAAAGCCCAGTTTTGCAAGACAATGCTGTAACGTCTAAAATAGCTTAGCAAGCAGCGCTGCAGCCCACCGTCACACCCAGTCTACTGGAAATATGAGCTGCATCGCCTGTGTTACCTTAGAAACCAGCGATGCAGCGCCATCATCTTGGCAAACCTATTGGAAATACACACTGCAGCGCCATCTTTTTGCATGTGTCAAGTGCTGCAGCACCACTTTAAAATCCAACATTAAATACCAGCGTTGCAGTGCCATTAGCGAGTTTCAGTTGATTAAGTAGGGCTGATCTCGGTTTCTTTTCCCATTTCTCCCCAGCCTCTCGACAGACTCTTCCCCCCCAATCTCTATAGCAATTTATCAAGCTTCTATACTATATGCCCTAACCCATCATCCTTGGAATTAAGCTTCGTCCACATCAATTACTGAGGACTCTCACAAGGTATTCTTCTCCATTCACTCCGAGGTAATTGGGTACTAGGGTCTACAACTTTTTATTCTAATATTGGAATTGTTACTAGTATTGCTTGGTTTTGGTTGTTCATTGCTTTGGTTTGCTACTGGTACTATTTTGAGTCACTATTTGAGACACTTGTAGTTAACAAGAATCTAGGTTAGGTCTATAAACCCTAGTTTTCAGTTGCGCATGCCAAGTGTTCGATGAATTGCTCAAGAGAAAGTGAATTGGCATCTTAGCTTGTTTGGACAATCATTGGTTTCTTATCAGGTGTTGGGGGCAAGGTGATTGATTTAGTAGGAGTATTACATTTTGGGGACTGCTCTTCACCTTGTGTGTGTCTTTTGACTGAAAATTTTTGAAATGGCACCAAAGAAGCAAAAGCTTAGCATTAGGGGATCATAATCATCCATACCGCATTGGGATCGTACGCGGTTCATTAGCAAGGAGGCATCTGACAAATACTACACCATTCTGGCTAGTAAGAGCCTGGTGCTAGAGAGAGGTCTCAGGCCTGATGCACGGCTTGATGGGTAGCTATTTACTTTGATCGCTTATAGGAGTTGGACACATTTCACCCGACAGCCTTTGTCCCTAGTCATTGCTCTAGTGAAGGAGTTCTACGCCAACTCCTCGGCTGAGGGGAGTTTGGCGGTTCAAGTCAGGGGTAAGACAGTACAGTTTGATAAGAGAATAATTAACGCCTATTTCCAGATGCCTTGTTATGACAAAGATTATCTAGCGGACGATGTGCGCAGCTATGATGCAGATGACATAGTCAAGAGGTTGTCTAAACCTGATACCACTTAGAAAATAAATGGGTACATGGGAGAGAAATCTAGTTTTGCACACATCGAGCTCTCGCGCTATAGGAAGGTGTGGTATAGCTTTATCATCCACAACTTGATGCCGACCAAGCACGTCAGTGATGTGACTAGAGAGAGGGTAGTGCTGCTATTTGCTATAGTCACCGGGTTAAAGATTGACGTAGGATCACTTATTTAGGAGTATATTCTTAAGGCTTTACGAGGCAGCACTTCGGTGCTTCTGTCATTACATTCCTGTTCCAGATAGCTGAGGTACCCGTAGCATCGGATGAGATACTCCTACCTCCTATGGCGATTATCGATCATGCCATTATTACACGATACAGAGTCTGGGAAGGTGCAGTTTCTCATCCACGCGGTGAGGGCTTCCTACCTTCCTCTCAGCCCCCACCTCCTTCTTTAGAGGTTGGCACATCTGCACAACCTATAGAGCTAGGGTCTTCCGCATCTGATCAATTGGCGGAGATATTGGCATCCATGAACCTCCTACACCAGAAGGTGGACCAGCAGGGTAGGAGGATCGATGATGTGGCTCAAAGGCAGGATCTTTTTATGCAGCATCACGAGAAGTTTGCCAACACAGTGGAGAGCATTTATGTTGCATCTGGTGGGGAAGAAGCAGACTTGATGTCATTCCAGTTCCTTGTGCCCCCTATATGCCCTCCATATCCCCCACCATCGTCGACCGTGGATAAAGAAGAGAATGATGATGATGCTGAGTAACCTGACCTTAGGGAAGCCTTCTCGTATTGATTTATATATGCTTAGCAATGAGGGCATTGCTCATTTTAATTCTAGGGGTGTTTTATCAGTTTTCTTCGATCTATTGACATGATTAGGTTGCCATCAGTAGTATTTTTTTTTATGTTTTAGTAATATTTTGGGGGCTTTCTGTTTGTATTGCAGTCATGTATGAACTGCAGATAACATCTTTTGGGCTGTCTAACCTTAGACTTATGTTTACTATATTTTCTTTGATGTTTGGATGCATGAACAAATTTTTATTATTCTATGGCTTTATTTAGCATTGTATGGATGCATGAGCGGCTTTTAGTTTTAGCACGTTTTTTTATAGCCATCTTTTGGGATTTGTGCAGATTGGTATACTTGATGCCATGTTATGGCTTTACACTATTTCGAGCTGGTATTATTGCAAGGGTTTACTTGATCTTTGATCTTATCATGCTATGGTTTTTGATTAACCCTATCTCCCTTTCTTTAACTGTTGATATGCTGGGTATGGGTTTATAGATTATAATTTTTTGATTGTGGCTAATGATAAGTGTCAGGTGATTATGACTATTTCTAAGAGTTTGTGTCAAACGTGTATGGATGAGGGGTTAGTTTAGTTGATAAGTTGAGACTGTTATTGATCCATTCTTCTTAGCGAGCACCGACCAACTGTTATAACTATTATATTTCAAATATAGTTTGCGTGGTTATTTTTTGAAAATGCGTTCACTCTGTTGAACTTACATGATTACAAGGTAATAAAAGACTTAGACGCTTATACAGATTCGGATCTTGGATTCTGCATGTTTGAAAAAAAAATATTAAAAAAAATTAAGAACATTATCTGACTTAGTTTGATTACGTGGCCTTTGTTACTCGAGTTATTAGATCTATAGGGGTGTTCTACACTTAGTGCCCTAAAGTCATCTGGCTTAGGAGTCATTGATCAAAAGCTCATTAATGGGCAACTTTGAATAGCCTAAAGTAATTAAGCATTGCACGGTGATCCTAAAGGTTTTGATTGCTAAAATGTATAGAATAAAAGTCTAATTTGGCTTAAGTTGATTACGTGGCCTTTGTTGATCGAGTTATTAGATTCATAGGGATGTTCTACACCTAGTGTCCCAAAGCCATCTGGCTTGGGAGTCATTGATCAAAAGCTCATTAATGGGTAGCTCCGAATAGCCTAAGGTAATTAAGCACTGTACAAGTCAGATTTTAATGTCTTCATGCTAGTGCCTTTTGATCTTTTCTTGCATCTGCGTCTTGTTCTTAATTCTTGTTGATTTCTTGAGTTTACAGAGTTAACATATTGGTTATTACAATCAATTATGTGAGCTTATTTTGAGCAATGATTAGTTAGGATGGTTGGTCTTCACACACACATAGAATGGATCGAATACAGTCTTACGCTTGAAATTGATTGAACCCTTATTTATAAATGTGTTTGTCCTGTTCTCTAAGAGTAGTTATGATTGTGCTTAGAAGCCATGATGTTGGTATACAGTATTATACTTAATTCGCTTTCTTACGTTACTTTGGAAGTGGTTGTTCAGATAGTTTGCTTGAGGATAAGCAAAGGCTTAAGTTTGGGGGTATTTGAGGAGTGGGATTTATACCCGTGAATTGGATCCCTTAGTGCTTAAGAAGTTACTTATTCTTCGTGATTTATATAGTTTTTATATTATTTTGCTTAATATATGTCTTGCAAGGCTTATTAGGTCATTTCCAGCTTTCAGAGGAAAAAATGTTAAATTTCCTGTACCGACGCTGCAGTGCCATTGCCAGGTTTAAAACTGGCGCTGTAGTACCACTTCCTGGCTAGCAGTGACATCATTGCAACGTTGCAGCGCCCTAGTTCCTTTACAAACTGGCGCTGCAGCGCCACTTACTGACCGAATGTGTTGACTTAGCATTGTAGCGCCATTCCAAAGCTAAAATTTGGCGCTACAACGCCACCTCTTGTGCCCAGGCAGAAATTAGGTCTTCATGACCTAAAAGCTAAGGAAAATCATATCATTAATTACAAGCAGCCTCCAACATCAGTGGAGATAGATTAGGAGTAGATTTTAAAGCTTTTTAGCTTAGAAGAGAAAGAAGTTGGTCTTCAAGCACTCGAAGCTCATTGCATCCTTCATAGCTCGGACTCTACATGGAGAAGAGAAGACTTGGAGCCAGAAAACTTCACAAAAGGAGTTTTCTTTATCCAAATCTTTCATTCATTTGTGTATTTTTGAGCATGTTGAACACTTTGAAATGTTAATTATTCCCATAGTTATGAACTAATTACATTACTAGGATTGCAATGTAACCTATTAATTAACTTAATTGAATTTCTCTCTATTTATTATAATGAATTATTTTGGAATGAGTTGTTGTATTTCATGCTTATTTATTGGTTGCTTGACAAAGGAATTGATATAGGTATTAATTGATATTAAAAATGGATGTTAATATCTAACCCTAAAATACAATAACACTTTTTATGACCATGCCTATGGGAATGTGAACATATATTGCATAATAGAATAGACATATCTCTATTTGCCTTGTGTAACCCTTGAGATTAAGCTTAAAGACCCTTAGTCTAGTTATTTTCACCACATGAATATTGTGATTCGTTTAGCTAAGGGATGTGTATTTGACCGTCGAAAGAGGCTTATGTGTACTTACTGTTCTCAGATGGCTATTCATATGATTTGTTAGTAAAGTGGAGAGTTAGGAGATTAGGCGAAGCATTAGGGGAGTTGTAATCCTAGCTTGACTTACTTGTTGAACTCGATCTCTTAATTTACTATTTTAAGCATATAGTTTTTAACACACCATCTTTAATCACTTGTTTAGATAAGATCTTATTGTTTCAATTTTAGTATTTGACTAGATTTAACAATTTGTCCTCGTGGTTATGACACTCATCTTATCACTATATTACTTGTTAGACCGCGTACACTTGCGCCTGTTTAGTGATCGGTAATTTGACCAACAATGTTCCACCTACGAGAAGCTTGCTTCAATCTATAAATGGATCGTTGTAGCTTACAGACTTGATTATTCCAACTGTTGAAACAAATCCCTCTGGTTGTGTCATATACACATCCTCCTCAAGTTTCCATTTAAGAAGGTTTTTTCCACGTCCGTTTGCCAGATTTTATAGTCTTGGTAAGCTGTAATCGCAAGAAGAAACAGAATGGACTTCAGCATCGCTACTGGTGAAAAGGTTTCATCACAGTCAACTCCTTATCTTTGTTTGAAACCTTTTACAACCAGTTGGGCCTTATAGGTCTTTACCTTGCCATCCACTCCAGTCTTTCTTTTAAAGACACATTTACACCAAATAGGCTTAATGCCTTCAGGTGTGGTGAAACCAAAGTTCATACTTGGTTTTCATAAATGGAGTCCATTTTGAATTTCATGGCTTCTAGCCATTTCCCTTAGTCTTTACTACTCATAGCCTATTCGTAATTCAATGGATCATCATCATCTATGATGCGTACCTCATCATCATCCTCTATGACGAATCCATACCTATCAGGTATCTTCGGTACTCTTCCAGATTATGAATAGGGTGTTGTACAAAAGGTATCTTGACTTGGACAGGTTCATCATATTGACCTGTAAGTGATTTATGGTTCTTCTTGAATTTTGCTTAAAGATCTATTTTCCTCCATCTGGCCCCTTTAAGGATAAACT
>CM029023.1:7359461-7579000 GCA_016801055.1 Panax notoginseng | reverse complement strand
TGAAACTCTGAAGAAATTGAAGGGGAAAGAACAACAGTTTGAGAAAGAAGAAAACAGAGCTACCATCTCTCAACTGCTTAAGAAAGGAAAACGCAGCCATAAGTCAAAGAAGTCTTCGTTCTCCTTCGATCGTAGAGTCACCACAGATCATAGAGTCCAGACTTGACATCACTCTAGAAGAGGATGCTGCAACAGGTTCTCAGCCTGATCAAGCCTTAGAGCTGAAGTTAAAGAAAGTACTGAGGCTGTGGCTTAGCCTAGAAAGACAAAGGGAAATCTTGTTAAGAAATACATTCTTGTCAATGAAGGAGTATTAAAGGAGGAAGACAGAAGAATAGCTGCTGAGAAAGGGCTACCCGAAGCTAGTAAGGAGAATACAACTCGAGTTGAGGAGGAGCTTCCTAACGATCCTACACTAGAGAATGCTCCAGCTGAGGGAGAGCTGCTTGAAGTTCAAATAGATGATCAAATTGAGGGGGAGCCTCACGAAGTCCCTATGTTAGAAAAGGCTATAGCTGAGGAGGAATTGCTAAGAAATCATCATGAACCCTCCTCAGTCCCTCAAGAGATCCTAGTTTCAGAAACTATAGAATTGGAAAGGATTGAAGCTATGGAGGATGAGAGAATAGAAGAGCAAAGAAGAGAAGTGGAGATGATTGATGTAGTGGAAATTTCAAATGAAGACAAGGAAGAAGAAGAGGATAAAGAAGTTGAGATCATCGCAGTGGGCTGGGATGGATATAGGAGAGCCAACTACAATCAACTGTTCTTTTATCTACCTATGATGCCCTTTCACAGAGCCCAAATCCTCAACTCCTAGGATCACATGTTCTGGACCTTCAAAGTCTATCCAATAATCTTTGTGCTAGCTCATGAATTCCCAGGAAACCTCACTTTTACCCTAAAGCTGATCACTAATGGTCCCTCTTTAAAAAATGGGCGTGAGGTACAATCTATTCCCATCTCTTTCAGAGTAAGTCACTGTCCACCATCAATCTTTAACCAATTCTACGAATTGCCAATATGGTTGGAAGTGATACTTCATCCACTTAACCAATTTCCAGTTACAGAATCCCAACATTTTGTAACTGATGAACCAAATGTGCCTAATTTTGTATTAATCCAGTCTCATATCATTTCTCATTCTACGATTATTGATCCAAATCCAATCGTAGAGTCACCTTCTCAAATCGTAGAGTCACCTCCTCCCGAGACTCAACCCCACACACATGCTCCTCCATCAGATATCCCTTCCTCATCAACAAATAATAATTTTGATCTTGATCTTGCTCTCTACAGTATGCAAGATCAATATACTAGAGCATGTCCTCCAAATAATCAGCAACTCCTTGAGCTTAAATAAGATCTTTCTACCAAAAAAGAGTTGTCCTAATAACATACAAGAAGATCTTGAAGTTCACTCAGACCTTGTTCATCTGAGGGTGACTTATTTGATCGATGCTACCAACACGTTCCCCAGCAATCTAAGTAATGAGCTTACAAAGATGCTTAGGGAGATCATAAAGGAAATGATTCAGAGTATCAATGAAAGGGATCAAATTCACTTTCAGGCTACCAAGAAACACATGGAAGCAGTTCTCGTTTTATAGAATACTCAGGAATCCCAAAATAATCTTATGATGGAAAGTCTCATAAGTCTACGAACTTCAATGAAAGAATTCCAAGCATTTTCCATGGGCCAAATGCAACAAACAGAAACTATCTTGGCCATTCTACAAAAGAGAGAATCTCGAACTGATTCTCTGCTCCAAGAAAATCGTGAAGACATTGCTCAATCTAAGAATCAGCTCCACGACCTCGTCCAAGGCATGACTCGACTATCTTAAGACATTAGAACCCTTGATGCTGACATAAAGGAGGAGAATAAAGGGGAAGGAGAGAAAGGCAAAGGCAAAGGCAGAGGCAAATTCATTGCTCAATCTTCAAGGAGTCCTCCTGCAAGATAGCCTCGCCATCAGACTCCACGAATTGAACAACAAATTATAATAGCTCAACCGCTAAGGAGTCAAGAGTCATCTCCCAGCTCATAAGGAGTAACCACTACAGGCCTAAACATGCTAATTGGAGATCCTGCATTCATGAACAGATAGGATCATTGGGAACAGCTAAGTCAAAGCCAGCTGGAAGATATAGCATGGAGAGATGAAGCCAGCAGAAGAAGGAGAGCTGCAGAGCATGCTAATCCTCTAAGGAGCAAAAGGCTGAAGAAATAGAGATAAGTTGAAACTCATTGCTTATTGATGTAATTAAGCTTTTGTGTAATATCTGTCCTTACAAACATCAATAAATTTATGCTTATTCTCTAGAAATTTCAGTTGCTCACTGAAACACTAAGTCATATTTACTTTCTAGCAACTGCATCTAGAAATTGATAATCATGACACAAATCTCATTGGTTATGTCAACATCAAATAGAGGGAGATTATTGGGAGATTGCATATTTAAATTTGATGTTGAAAGTAAATATTCATGATTATATGTAAGGTCCTTCAAAGAATACATGTACAAGGACTTACTGGTAGATCAAACTTGTTAGGTTAATCTGAGCTTTAATGTTTATCATTCTGTAAATGAATGTATAGAAGAAAAGATCAAAGTTGTTAGGTTGATCTATATCTTGAAATGTAATAGATAGGCTTCAACGTAATCATAGTCTATCGAGCTGATCAAAAGATTGCAGAAGCCAAGGCAGAATCGTAGAGCATCGAGGATCGTAGTCTGTCTACTTTGGAGGGCCTCTCCCAGAATCATAGAGTGGTCCAAACACTTGCCGAGCCAACTCAGAGATTATAGTGTGCTCTCAAAAACGTAGAGTTTGCAAGTCAAGCAAGTAAAGATCGTAGTGTGCCAGTACTTAAGAGAAATTGTAGTGTTCTCATTTACTATTGCCGAATCAAGCACCAAGGTGGCAAGATACCATGATTATGATCGTAGTGTATCATGTCTACATCAGAAGCATCGAGCCTTGTCCATTTGTTTAAGGATAAAAGTTAACAAATGAGGAATGCATTATAGACGTTGAGACTAACGGGAATCCCAATGACACAACACTCATCCTTAGTATATAATAAAGAGATGTATTGAAGAAGCTAAATAAAGTACTATGAGTTAGCAGAAAACACCTTTTCACGTGTTAAGTGAGATAGCAGTCTGCTGTGTTAGTGGGTCAGACAACAAATCAGAAGATGTGCAGAAAGTCTCTATCAGTGCTCAGAAATGTCAAATACAATTAATGCTTCAACGGACGTCTTCCAACAAATGCATTTCAAAGACATCTTATATGCAGAACAGAAGCAGATGTAAGAACTAAGCAAGCATACAACGAAACGTTGAAGAATACTCAACGCTCAACTCTACGATCTGAAAAAGAAAATCTTGCTCACCTACTTAGTTCTTTCGAACACGAGCTTAACAGCAACTGAGTTGCACCATTCAAGAACTCAACCATTATCAAGTGAAGTAAGAAGTTCCAAGTCAAAAGGACTTGAAGAGTTCTAAGTGAACGGAGAAGTAACAAGTCTACTGGACTTGAAGAGTTCTAAAATGAACTAAGAAGTTCCAAGACTGCTGGTCTTGAAGGAATTTGTGAGATTCAAATATTATAAAGATATCCTTAGTGGATTTCCTACTCAAGGAGTAGACGAGTGGACTAGGAGCTTTGAGTGCTCTGAACCACTTAAAAATATTGTGTCTCTTATATTCTTGCCATAACTGTTATATCTGTCATAACTGCTTACTACTATTAATCCATTTTATCTTAAAGGGAAAACGAACAAATCTCAAATTCCGCTGTGATTAAATCATTATCTAAACAGACAAGTATTTTTGTAAAAGAATTTAAAATATCTATTCAACCCCCCCTTCTAGATAACTATTGTGCCTCTGGGAATTAATAAATAGATTGAAAAGTTTTAAGGACTTTAAAGCAGTGGGACCACCAGAGTTTTGTGTGACCACTGACCCTATTGAAACCCAAAAGTGGGTAAAGGAGATAGAGAAAGTATTTGTTATTTCAAGAGTTACAGAGGAGCAGAAGACAGTTTTTGCCACTTAATGAAAGGTGAGGCTAATTACTGGTGGGAGTCAAATCAGGCTATAGCCGGAGTAGGAGTCGTGACATAGAAAAGGTTCAAAACTCTATTTTTTGAAAACTATTTCTCGACAAGTATGCAATAAAGAATGGAGATTAAATTTTTAGAGTTAAAGTAGGAGAATATATCCATGTCAGAATACGCTGTCAAATTTAATGAGTTAGCCAGATTCACTCCACGTCGGGTGGACATTGAGGTAATGAAAGCAAGGAGGTTTGAGAATGGGTTAAAGTTGTGGATTTTTAGCAAGGTAGCAGTATTGTAAATTAAATCGTTTTCAACTCTATTGGAGAAAGATCTCATTGCAGAAGGCGGGAGTGAAGCAGTTTCAAAGTAAAATCGAGAAAAGAGTAAGAAGAAGTTTGAAGGAGGCAATCCAAATGCTAGCAGTGGAGGTAGTAATAGTAAAAAATATAAGTGGAGCAGCAGCGATAACAATTTCAACGGTCAATAAGGAAGTGTACAACAGAAGAAGCAAGTATGTGGGAACTGTGAAAAGAGTCACTCGGGAGAGTGTATGAGGGGAAAAAATATCTGCTACAACTGTGGGCAAGAAGGACATATTTTACCAAATTGTCCTAAGCTAAATAAAGAAGGTTACTTTTCATGTGGAGGAATAAGACATCGATTCAAGGTTTTTCCATTGAAGAAGAACACTGATAGAGGAAGAGACATTAGGGGCAGTAACACTAAGTCAATTAGTGGAGGATCAACCCAGTCCAACAAGGCGACATCTAAAACTTTAAACATGACTGTGCAAGATGCAGTGACATCGAAGGAGGTGGTGTCAGGTATAATTCTAATCAATAATATAAATGCATATGTGTTATTTGGTTTGACAGTCGTTGGTTGAAAGTTTGCTAAAAGGGTAATGGTGAAAAGCCTAAGAGAGTTAAGCATTGCACAAGTCTGATTTAAATAAACGGAGGGACGGAGCGTCAAAATGAACTCACTAAGCATGGGCAATTCGAGAATTCTTTTATGCTTCCTTTATCATTATGAACCAAGTTCTTATGTAAATACCTTATTTGGCTGAAATTGGTGAGAATGGTGAGTCTTGTACATGACATTGATCTCATAAATAACCTAAAAGTTACTGATATGGCATTAGACATACACACACATAGGGAGGGTCTTGAAAAGTTATTACTTGGTGAGTATTTAAAGATTTTTGGCTGTGCATGAGCCGAAGATGCCTATAAATTATGTTGATAATGTCTGAGGCATATTTCCTTACTTTTATGGCACTTGCTTGATAATGTTAGTTGCATTCATGGTTGTTAGTTTGGTTTTGTTTGCATCATTATTTTTGTGTGTTAGATTGCTTGGGGACAAGCAATGGTTCAAGTTTGAGGGAATTTGATGAGTGAGTTTTATACCGATGAATTGGATCTCAATAGACTTGGATTATTGTTAATCTTTGTTGTTTTGTATGCATTTCATATATTTTATGTTATGAAGAAGTAAGAAAAAGCAATTCGAATATCTTTAGGACTAAAACATTCAAGCAAATGCAAGAAGGGAAGGTTGAAGAGGTTTTAATACAAAATTAGATGCATGTTCTTTGCTTGGGACTTGAATGTTAATGTAAATCTACTTCTTAGCTTTTGAAAACATCTTTAATCATCCCAATTCGAGTTCGGATACAAGATTTATGGTCTTTTTATTAACAGAGATCAAAGCTCAAAGTTGTCCTGCTTGCAATTTATATAATAGTCTTTTCAAGACCGATTTCAACCTTGATCCAACCTATATCTCTCAATTTTCAAAGAATGAAAGTTGTAGATGTAAGACCCCAACTTTCATAAATAAAGATTAATTTTTCTCGAAATATATTTTTGAATATTATGGTGTGGTTTTGATATAATGTTATAGTTGTGGGTAATATTTATAAATTTTGCAAAGTATGCAAGTTATTATAAAATATTCGATTGGTCGGGGAATATTCGTTTTAAACAGAAAGTATTCATACGACGGCACAATCATTGGTAGACCCCACAATAAAATTATTGTCGGAGTTAGAAAATGACAAAAATATCTTTTTATAAAAATAACAGCGGAGGTTTTACCATTAAAACTGTTGAACTACCCGGTGGTAAAAGTACAGTAATACGCGTGGTTGCATAGTAGCACACGACATTGATTATTGATGCTTACGTGAGAAGTCATTCAGTTATACTCAATTATTGATATAAAAATTGTTGCATAGTATCTCACGTTATTTGATTCAATTATTGTCACATTATCATCTGCATAATATTTTATATTATTAAATCAATAATTGAGACAACAAAGTTATTCATATTATTATTTATAATATTGACAATATCTAGAAAGTTCTGTCGAGGAGAGGTTTGGTCACCTAATTGCGCGCCAATAGGGAGAAATCCTTATTGGAAAGCCCCTTCTTTCCTGAGAACGATCTAGTTGTTAAATATTGTGAGTTATAATATTAATAATGAATAATTGTTGAAGTATTAAGAATGTATTTATTGAAGATAAGTGAATTACAAAAGTTAGAGGGGAATAATGTAAACTTGGAAAACTTTAGGGGTACTAAAGTGTAATAAGTTAAATCAATCTGGATCATTGGTGGTGGTTTTAATAGTAAATCACTCTGGACCATTGATGGTGGTTTTAATAGTAAATCAATCTGGACCATTGATGGTATTTTTAAAATTAAATCAATCTGGACCGTCGGTGGTGGTTTTAAAAGTAAATCAATCTGAACCGTCGGTGGTGATTTTAAAAGTAAATCAATCTGGACCGTCGGTTGTGGTTTTAATAGTAATCAATATGTACCATCCGTTCTAATAGTGAATTAATCTGAACCGTTCGTGAATTAGTTACTATTTAGTCCATCCTCCTATAAATAGAAGCTTAATTCTTCTTTCATTCTCACCAATTCACTGAGATTCACAAGAGATACTATAGAGAGAGAAACTATAGAGAGCAAGAAGAAAAGTATTCTGATACTTCACTTTTCTAGTATCCAGCTTTTTACTAAGGGTAAGGGGTATTATTTTTTTCGTATTCATAAGGAATACTATTTTTTCGTATTCATCCTCTAATATGTCGGAATAACCTGTCTCCGCGGATTACATACCGTATGACAGGTGAAAATCCATTTGCATTTTTGTATGTTATTTCTTTTTATATTCTTAAATCTAAACTTACTATGGTAAATATTGCTTCTATAATCCCTGAAATTAATGTGATATCCTTGATGTTTTGCGCTTCATCTAGTATCGTTTTATTGTAATATTAATCTGAACTTTCTTATTAAATATCAATATTTTCATACCGGGTTACTATTCATGAGTTACTATTCACAAGTTACTATTCACCCGATTACTATTCACTCAAATATTGTTCACTCGGGTATTTGGGATACTTTTTATATCGGGATACTATTCACGAGGTACTATTCCCAAAGTACTATTCATAGGGTACTATTCACGGGTTACTATTCAGAGAATTTTTTTTTTCTTTTCTGTTCAAATTATTTTTGATACATGGATATTATTCTTGAATTTTACTCCACCAAGCAGTATCATGTTGAAAATTTGGACATTATTGAATTCTGGATAAATTAAATTATAAATCTTTAAAAATTTATCCTTTACTTTCTTTTAATTGAATTCTTATATCATTGTCATCATCCTCATGCTTATATTGTGATGAAAGTCATCTTTGGCTTACGTGCATTGATGGACTGTTGATTGGTATGATTATGACCAGGGATAATTCGGTATAGTCATGACCATTGATGATTACACGAATAATTTTTGGCCCGTAGTGCAAGAATAATTTGTGAACGTGATACTAATGAATATCCTTGGCCCGTAGTGCAGGGATGATTCGATGATGTTGTTTATTTATTAAGCTGAGTCTTAGCGATAAAGTTGATGAAAACCTTTTTAAATCATAGACGATAGTAGATATCATGCTCTACTTGACTCTTCTAATGGATTGCTTGTTCCGCTGCAGTTAAACTTATTGTCTATTATAATCTATCAGTTTAACATTGTTGAAGGCTAACTATAACTTATTCTGCATTATCTTAGTCATAATATTTCTTACTGGGCTAGTTGAGCTCACCCTTTTGCTTTTATTATTCTCTTCAGGAAATGAGAACATAGCCGGGACTAGTCAAGGAACGGAGTGATGGTCCGAGATGATTGTTTTAGTAATCCTCACTATTTAGTATGATAATAAATGTAATGAGGATTGAATTTGAGTTTAGATACTGTCCATGAGACAATATTCGTGTAAAAACTCTCAGCTTTGGTTGTATAATTAAGTTTGTATTTGTATTCTGTACCATGTATTTGGCGACCCAAGATGGGTGATGTATACCTATTTTGGGGGCGTCATAATAGATCTCGTCGATATATTCTATTTGATAGGTGACATGCCCTATAACTCCTCCCGGATCAAAAGTTATGCCTATTTTACGAAAGGACGTCGCAGTAGAAAATAGTATTGGGTGGGGCCTGCCCAGAGTAATGCGGGCCGCGCTGAACCATCAAATTTTCTGTAAATATAGCGTGGGATGCGCCCAAAATGGCCTAGGAGCAGTGTTGGGTACGCTTGGAGATTTCTCGACAGAGTTTTTCTTCTTCTCTTCATTTCATTATCTGTACTTATGAAGCTATTTAATTCTGATCTTCTTGTTTCTATTATGACGATGAACTAATTTCTTAATTAGGAATACAATGGACCTTTTGCAAAGTTTTAATTCAATTATCATTATTTTCACTTGTTGATACTATTGAGTTGATTATTATATTATGTGCTTAATCTATTAATTGTATAGCTAGCAGTTAATCTGATATCTTTGATGAAATTGAAAGAAGAAATATTAGATTAGATCTGAATATAATAACGCATGAACTTGTTGATCCTTTTTAGGATATCATAATAGTGTATGAGACGAAAGTACTTGTATGTCTTGCGTAACTTTGTTAAGAGTTTGTGCTTAATGGATCTGTTTTAAGTGTCTTGCACGAAAGTAGCAAAGTAACTGAAATATGTTTTTTTATTAATCATTGAAAGATGTTAGTAAATTGATAGGCAATCCTAGTTATTAATTCATTGGAAAAATCAAGTGGGAATAATGTAAGGGGATTATTACAAAGCAATTGAGAAAATTATATTCGTATGTCTTAATCATCTGGTAATTAATATTTGTTAGTTTAATTAGTTCTTAATTACATTATTAACTTTCGCAAATCAATTGGAGTGACTGTTTAAGTGGGTTAAATTGGTAAAAGCTTGATAATTAGAATAATTGTTAGTAACTGTTCTCTGTGGGTTCGACAACCTTTCTTATCACTTTATTACTTGATTGACCGTGTGCATTTGTGCATATTTGTCATTATATAAATCAGATAACACGTTTTTTGGCGCCGTTGTCGGGGAACGGTTCTAATAATTATTTCAGTATTAGTTTTTATTAATTTAGTTTATTTAAACATTTTTTTTGCTTTTTTCTTTACGAGGTACATCACAACTCATTATGACTAAAATTTTTAAGAAAATGCAAGAAGGGAAGGTTGAAGGGATTTTAATGCAAAATTGGATGCATGTTCTTAGCTTGGGACTTGAATTTTAATGTAGATCTTCTTCTTAGGTTTTTGGAACTTCTTGAATCATCCCAATCCGAGTTCGGATGTGAGATTTATGGTTTTTTTTATCAACAGAGATCAAAGCTCAAAGTTGTCTTGCTTGTAATTTACATAATAGTCATTTCAAGCCCGATTTCGACCTTGATTTAACACGTATCCCTAAATTCTCAAAGAATGAAAGTTTTAGATTTCGTCGATATCTTCGATTTGATAGGTGGCAGGCCCCGTAACTCCTCTCAGATCAAAAGTTATACCTATTTTACGAAAGTACGTTACAACAAAAAATTTCAAGGCGCGGGGTCCACCCAGAGTAGTGCGGTGAGCGTCGGACCATCAGATTTCCTACAACTATAGCACGGGGCGTGCCCAAAATGGCCTAGGATGTAACGACCGAGAAAATCAGATTATATTGAAATTTAATTTTATTTGATTATATTGAATAAAATTATATTATATGTTTATTATAACGAGTAAGCAAGTTGAATGTCGTTCTATAACCTAGAAGGGATGTATGATCGTAATATTCTGGCTGAGTGCTAGAGATAAAGTGTGTGAATTTTTAAGACGAAAATAAAACCATTCTAAGAAATTCTCCGAAAAAAAACTATTCATCCATTTCTGCTCGGGAATTATTTTTGAATTTCTGAGAAATATGTAACGATAGAAGTTTGAGGAGAGATGGATTAAAGCTTGAATTTGAACTTTGGTAAGCCCAAATAAAGGATGATTGAGGCCCAATGACAAACTTAATCAAGGCCCAAAGATAATTTAATTCAAGTCCAAAGTTAGGCCCGAATTCAATTAAACCTAAGCCCGAACCAAGAACCGAACTGTGGATCGAACCGTTGGATCATCAAGTGGGTAAAAAACCATGGGGCTACCCATAGGAGGGCCCCACACCCTATGTGGCCGACCATAATGGCCATGAGGTGGCCAAGCTTCTTTGAGAAGCTTGGTTAAGGAGGTGAGAGCTTTTGACCATTTTGCCCCCACTTTACAAATTCTATAAATAAGAGAGAGTTGCTTCATTTGTTGTTTGTTCTGTAAGACCCCAACTTTTATGAATAAAGATTAATTTTTTTCTCTAAATATCATTTTGAATATTATGGTGTAGATTTGATATAATGTTATAGTTGTGGGTAATATTTATAAATTTTGTAAAGTAAGCACTATCATAAAATATTCGATTGGTCGGGAAATATTCGTTTTATCAGGAAATATTCGTACGATGGCATAATCATTGGTGGACCCCACAACAGAATTACAATCGAAATTAGAAAACGACAGAAATAACTTTTTATAAAAATAACGACAAAAGTTTTACCGTTACCTGTTGAAATACCCGATGGTAAAAGTACAGTAATATGCATGGTTGCATAGTTACATAGTAGCACACGGTATTGTACAGTATCTTTGATTTTTGATGCTTTATAGGTCTCATATTATTTTATATATTTTGATGATAACAAATTATGTAGTAATTAAATAAATCTGTAAATTATTTAATTATTTTTATATTTTTATCTAAACTATTTTCTAATTTTATTTAAATTAATTTTTATTGTCATTGATAATTTAATGTCAAGTGTTGAATAAATTGATTCATATAAATATTTAAGGCAAGGAGATCCTATTTGTTTTCAAAATCAAAGTTGGGCAAAAATATTTCATTTCATGCATACATACATATGTCATATTGTGTGTAAATATTAATATAATATAATAAGTACACACACACACACACACACACACACACACACACACACACACACACACACATATATATATATATATATATATATATATACTAAGTATGCATATGCTGACATTTTTTTTTAAGAAACCGTATGGGACATTCATTTTGGGACCATGTTTGAAACAATGTATATATTATATAGGTTATAATGTTTGCATGCATGTGCTATATATATATATATATATATATATATATATATATATATATATATATATATATATATATATATATAAACCGAGTATGAATGCATGTGATGGCAAAATCGTGTTTTCTAACACTTGGTCAAAATGAATATTAAATGCTAAGTGAATGGATTTTGGCCCGGGCGGAATTGTAAGTTCTTCCGCGTAAAAATCCTTTATCATCTGGACCGTTAAATTCAAAAATACATCATCCAAACCATAAATTCAAAATTAGTTTTCATAAATTACATTTTTGCCCCCGGCTTCAAAAATCTATAAATAGGGAGTATTTCATTCATTTGGTTTTTACCAATTCAGTGAAAAGCAAAGCATACTCTCCTTGCTTACATTCTCTTTAACAACTTTATATCACTTCTTACAAAAGTTCTGATTATTTTAGAAGAGAAAATTGGTCCAAGTACTGAGATAAGTCATTTGAGTTTTAACTTCTGTTGAGTTATTTCTTACTTGCTTTATATATATATATAGATATACGAATATACATTATTATACACAATTTAATATATCTATATTTCATCTATTTTTCAAATAAAAGGATACTTGGGCGCCGCAAGGCTGCGGAGATACGCCTCTACGGAGAGGAATTCGAACCGTACGATTCCTTATAGTTTTCAGTAACCTTTTATCAATATTATTTATATAAATATCGTAAAATAGATACGACACTTGATAGCTCAAAACGACACTGAGATATTCCTCTATAAAGAGGAGTCATCCGAACTTGATTTTAGAATCGTAGTGATCTATTGAAAATATTTATATAAATATTAATTGTGAAAATATAAATTTTGTCGTACTTAGACGCCGCAAGGCTATGGAGATACACCTCTACAAAGAGGAATTCGAACCGTACGATTCCTTATAGTACTAAGTGACATTATTTATAAAAAATCACATAATAAATAAAATATTCTTATATATTATCTGAGTTAAACAATACTATTTGCTATATCAGTTTGTGCTTAACTGATTTAATTATTATACTTGATAAATATTATTTGAATTGATTGATTCTTTTTATATACAAGTTTTGATACATAAAAATCATTCATATAATACTTGTTAAAGATTATCTGAGAAACAATCCTGTTTAATGTGACACCCCCAAATTCGGGTACTTCATTCTCACAGGATTCAGTGTTCACTTTATACAAGCATTCATTTCTAACTATCCAATCATAATAAAATTGAATAATAAACCTGCCCATACAGGATTACATTTATAAAAAAATCTCCCAGGCTATCTAACCTTTAAATACAATCATTCATTGGGAAAAAAAATTTAAATAAACTTCCTTACATAATTCAAATAAAGTCTGACAACAAACTGTCAACATAATTATTACAAGTCTTCAGTACTTGTTCATTTTCCCCTTTTCTTTACTGGTGCTAGGTACATCGACCTTCTCAACTTTAGCTGTAAGGGTTATATAAGCAAGAGTGAGCAAACAAGGCTCACTTAGAATAACAATAAATAAAACTTTACATCAACTGCCAAATAATAGGCTGGATAGAACTGAACAATATGTTCTATTAACATTATGAAATATACAACTGAGGGTCTAATGACCACGAACCATGTCCACAGTTATAAGTACTCTTTCAACTTAAACTTTGACAGTCATAAGACTATAAGGACTCCACGTACTTAGGGGGATCAGCTCTTCGTACAATGTATTGTGCACAAACATTTTAACGCTAAGCGTAAACCCCTAATAATAGGGTTGTTCATCTCAGTATTTAGAGTACAAGTCCGCACCAAAGTAAGTTTGGTTTGGATACGTTTTAAGGTAATTTAGAATTCAACGGTCATCAACTAAGGATTAGTTGAATACAAAGTTAATAACGTTATGCTATGGAATAATCATAACTGAATCGACAATGTAAATTAAAATCATGCTTTAGGAATAATCTAATAGCATAAGTATTTGAATAATACAACATACCTTGCTTTGAACAACATTAAGCTAAGGTTAAAATCTTAGAATTAAATATTAAACATGCATAACAAGTAATAACTTGAACGATAAACTTGTTCATCAGAATAAAGATACTTGCATGCTAACAATAACAAGTTTAGGTTTATAAACACTTGCACAACATAATAATAAAACTAGCTCAACGAAAGTGTTTAGTTAGGAAAACTTGCATAATTATAATCGAACTAGAAACAATAACTTGTTCAACGAAACAAGTTAACAACAAGAATAACTTGATCAATATAATCGAGTAAGTAAGTAAACTTGCACAATGAAAATAACTTGCACAACAAAGGTTTAGGTTTAGAAGACTTGCTCAATGAAAGTAATTTACTCAACAAAAGTGTAGAGTTAGGAAATTTGCCTCGCTTGTAGGCTAAACCGAATTAATCTGAATCACAATTATCCTATATACATGTCATCATGACATAATCAGTCATTATCAACACTCTATATCTCTACATCACATATGCTTTGATTCTTAATCACATAAACAAATTCTATTAATTAAGAATAATAACAACACTCGTTAAGTGTAAATTCTATGCTTATTCCTAGCACTATTATACCATAATAATAATAATACATCTTAAACAATCATCACATTGCATTACATTAACAATTACAGACTTTTGTGTAAGACGAAAGTCTTTCCTGAACTTTCTGCTAAGTGGTGTCGCGGCACCACAATGTGTACTGTTAGCCGCGCTGCGGCGCGCTGATGGCGCTACGGCGCCAAGGCCAGACCAGGAATTGATGTTACGGAGCGAGATAGGCGCTGCGACACTATCATTGGCGCTGCGGTGCGGGACTTGGGGCTGAGACGCTGAAAATGGCGTTGAGGCACCAAGCTTACAGAATACAAATGAAGAACATAGCAAAGCTACTGTATCTAAATTTCTAACACCAATTAACATGTATAACTTACAAAATTCGCACATAAAGGTTACGAAGCATACATATACAAATTTTACACAACTAAACAACACTATCAGAAAACTTAATTCCTCAAAAGCACTGTTTTACAAACCAAAACTCCATTATTGAAATTTCGTGACACAGTGACACTATAAATCCTAATAACAAACCAATTTGATTCCTTTAAACTATGTTCTTTGTATTTCTTACCGAATTAACAAATTCGAAGTTCAATTTTACAATTAGCATACACTAATTTTGTTATCTTACAAAATTAACAATCACAGTTCATGCATATATTCATATTCACTGTAAAAGTCATGTATATATATACATACATATATGCTAGTTATAACAATTATAATTACCAATACACGTAATATCATAACCAATTATAAAATATGGTTTACTGAGAATTTTGTAAAAAAAAACCTTATACACAGTGATATTCAAGAAAACAGATAACGTAAAACATATATAGTATATAGTATTAAGATTATGGGAAAAATACCTTTTGATGCTTGGTTAATCCTTGTTAATCACTGAAAATAGTTTGAAGAATTCAGAACCTTCTCTTGTTGCTTCTCTCTCAGACTCTCTCTCAATTTCTCAGACAATTATTCTTCTCTTTTCTTACTTAGGCTTTAGCCAAATAGATTATATGTAAACAAAAATAAACCAACGCATGTTTTCTAAACGTTTAAAAAAACTCAACGTACGAAATTGCCATATACTAATGACCCTATTAAACTATCAGTTACATAATATATATTATTTATAATTTGTTTATTTAATTTATATTATTAAAATTCAAAATTTAAAACAAATCCAAAAGCCATAAGGCTCCGTTTGGCAAAACCCTTTTAAAATAAAGAATTAATATCCTTAAGCCTTGATTGACAAAACTAGATTAAATTCCTTTAACTTATTTTTAATAACTTCTTATAACATAGTTATTTGTCACACTTTATTTAATTAAGTTTTCATACTTAATTAATTAATTCAAATAATAATATAATAATTCATTTAATCATATAACTCAATACAAATAATTAACCATCAAATTAAAATATTAATATAATAATAATTTTCTTAACTCATTAATTATTTATTTAACAAATAATTAACCAATTTAAATCAAACAAATATATCTATTCAATGATAAACACATCTATTAAATATTTGTATAATTTAATAAATATTTAAAATTATAATTAAAATCTGGATTGTTACATTTAATCTATAGAAAAACACTCTTTATTTTAAAGAGTAAATAATTCTTTATAAAATTGCATTAAAATTTCATATCTGCTTATTTAAGAAGCATGTCTCGAAAAACATAAAAGTTATTAAAACTTTTATAACTGTGCATACTTTACATCATTTGAACTTAACGTAAATTATTATCTGCTTACTAAGAAGCATATTGTTTAAGTATAAAAGTCTTTAAACTTTTATAAATTTGTTCTTAAATTGATATCTGCTTATTTGAGAAACATCAATCTGTACTAAATTCTTATCTGCTTATTTAAGAAGCATATTATTGTAAAATCATTTGTAAAAGGAGAAAAGGTCGGAGTTAGTTATTTTATGTACCTGTGAGAAAGACGAGTAATTCTTCAACCAAGACTAGAGTCTTAGAGAGGTCAGCGGGAAGTTGAGTCTGTAGTGTATTTGTGAGTTGAGGAAAAGGTTGTTGTTTCAAGACCAGATTATAGAATAGAAATGAACTCAAAAAAAGGTACAACTAAACTTGAGGAGGAAGCGGGGAGCTTGATGTCCAAGATATAATAGTTGAAAAAGTTGAAAGTTTATCTATAAAACTTTGTAAAGGCTTCTCCGCCTGTTGAAGGAGGTTTTATTACTGATAGTAATAGGATCTCAAGTTCCAAGTAGGGACTTGAGACTGGACGTAGCAACATACCAAGGGGTGTATGTTGTGAACCAGATAAATATCT
Source organism: Panax notoginseng (assembly GCA_016801055.1). Taxonomy (NCBI): domain Eukaryota; kingdom Viridiplantae; phylum Streptophyta; class Magnoliopsida; order Apiales; family Araliaceae; genus Panax; species Panax notoginseng. The sequence continues at coordinate 7,562,444 of CM029023.1, read as the reverse complement.
GTATATTGTGTGATTGAATTTTTCATTATCTTGTATGCTAATTTCTAAAACTGCAAATTAATTATTAAAAATTCAAAAAGGCCTAATATAATTTTTTAACCTGTAATAATCTATTCAACCCCCCCTTCTAGATTATTATTGGACTTTCAATTGGTATCAAAGCAGTGCTCTTTAACTTATTTGTTGAGTATATACAAGCATACCTAAGAGTAGATCCATGGCCTACAATGCTACTGGTTGCGGAGAAGGACTGTCAATGTCCAGACCTCCACTATTTGATGGTACCAACTTTGGCACCTGAAAAAATAGATTCAATATCTATGCCAAATCCCAAGGAATCAAAATTTGGTGTGCCATCGAACGAGCTGTACAAATTCCAACCAAAATCCAAGGAGAAAAGACTGTCGAGAAAGACATCTATGAATTCACCACTGATGAAGAAGAAACTATGAATATTACATCCCGAGCTGAACAAGTGCTAACTAGTTCTTTGATTGAAAAAGAATACAAAAGAGTTAGCAACTGCAAAAATGCAAAAGAAATTTGGGAAAAACTGATTGTAACATATGAAGGTACCAATCATATCAAAGAAACCAGAAAAGATGCCTTAATTCAAGAGTATGAAAGTTTCAAGCTTGAAGAAGGAGAAAAGATCATTGATATGAAAATATGGTTTTCCAGAATCATTGATGAGCTAGAGCAATTGGGAAAGGAATACACTACAAATGAGAAAAACAGAAGAATTCTCAGAGCCCTTCCATCCATCTGGAAAATGAATATGACAACAATCAAAGAAATGTAAAATCTTACCACACATCCTATGCATAATCTCATTGGAAATCTTCATGCTCACGAAGTCGACATGCTCGTCGAAAAAGCCGGATCAGACACAGATCTCAAAAAGAAATGAATCGCCTTCAAAGCCCTTCTGGTGGACCAAGAAAGCGATGATGACGAAATGAATGAAGAACTCCTAAGTCTAGACAACAATGAAGTTGCTATACTATCCAGACAACTCAGGAGAGTAATTCAGAGCAAGGCAAGAAAATATGGCAAAGGCTTTATGAAAATAAACAACAACTTCAACAACTTTAAAAGCAAACAAATTTTCAAGCCAAAGACGCAAGGAGAAAATTTCAAAGCCAGTAACAACAACTTCAGAAGTACCAACCCAAATGAAAATTCAAACACATGCTTTGAATGAAAGCAGCATGGGCACTTCAAAAAAATTGTCCAAAACTAGCCAACAACAAAGTTTTGGCAGCTGAAGAAGGATGAGATCTAAGTGACGAGAAAGAAACTGCTGAACAAACTGAAGCAGTTGCAAATCTCTGTTCAATGGCAGACAATGACTCATCACTAAGATTTGAGGTAAATTCTGAACACCAATTGCCTAGCACATCATTTTCTGTATACACATTGGAAAACATAAATGAAGAATACTATGAATTACTAGAGGCTTACAGTCACTTATATGAGAATAATGAATTATTAAAAGAAGAGTTATAAAGATTAAGAAAAATAAACAAGAGCCTTGAAATTGAAAATGCTAACTTAATTATCACCAATGAAAGTTTAAATGAAGTAAACTTAAAAATTGAAGAAGAATTAGAACAATTTAAGAAAATAAATAAAAATCTTGAAATAGTTAATTCATCACTTATTATCTCAATTGAAAATCTTAAAATTGAAAATTCAACACTTGCTATAATCAATGAAGATAATCAAGTGCAAGATCAAGCGAAAATAAAAAAAAAATTAGAAATGAGAATTCTCTTTTAAAATTAGACATAGAAGAACATAATTCCATAATTGAAAACTTAACTAAAGAACATGAAGATTTAAATAATATAATTTATAAATTTACAAAAGGCAAAGAAAATCTTGATGTCATGTTAAATCAACAAAAATGTAGTTTTAATAAAGAAGGTTTAGGATATACCGAAGAAACAAGTAAATCAAAGGATAAAGGATTATATCATGTTAAAATCAAAGAAAAAGAAAGTCATATATCTCCTTTCACTAAATGTTCCTATTGTAACAGAAATGGTCATTCCTTTTACATGTGCAATGCTAGAAATGGAAACTATAAAGGAAAAATAATTTGGGTTCCCAAAGGGACATATACTGCACTAACTATCACAAGAAAATAATTTTATAGACAGTATTATCATACTTCTCATAGTCCAATTACTCATTGAATGCTTTTTTCTACTAAAACTGATTATCCTATGCTAAGTTTTGTAAAGGAAACATCAACCACTCTTATATAAAATGAAAAACTCACCCTAAGGACCCTTCCTATTAAAGGATACCAACTGGTAAAATTAGTACATACATTACAGGTATGTCTTGCAGCTAATCTGAATAAAAGCAAATGGTATCTTGATAGTGGCTGCTCAAGACACATGACTAGAGACAAGTTAAAATTGAAAAATCTGCAAGCAACAGACTTTGGTGAGGTAACTTTCGGAGATGACAAGAAAGGTAAAATAATTGGAGTTAGATGTATTGGTAATAACCACATAACCATCTCTAACGTTCAGTTACTTACTGAACTCAGGTATAATCTTCTATCTATTAGTCAACTCTGTGATAATGGTTTTAAAATATCCTTCAGTACACATAATTGCTCTATCTTTGATCAAACTGGTAAATTAATTTTAGTCTGCCCTAGATATCAAAATGTGTATACTTGTGACTTAGATGCATATTCACATTTAGATAACGTTCGTCTTATATCTACAAATGAGGAACCTTGGCTATGGCATCGTAGACTAGGACACATCAACATGAAACTTATTAACAACATCTCTTCTAAAGAACATGTTCGTGGTCTTCCTAAACTAAAATTCTTAAAAAATCACATCTGTGAAGCTTGTGAACTGGAAAAACAAATTCATGCATCACATAAACCTAAATTTATCGTGTCAACTTCTAGACCCTTAGAACTGTTATAAATGGACCTTGTTAGACCTATCCCTAAATATAGCATGGGTGGTGCTTTATACATTCTAGTTTTGGTTGATGATTATTCACGATTTACATGGGTTAATTTTCCAAAATTTAAAAATGAGGTTATTAACTCTTTTTCTACCTTGTGTAAAAAGATTCAAAATCAACAAAGGAGTTCAATTGTCTATATTCGATCTGATCACGGAAAAGAATTTGACAATTCTGATTTTATTATGTTCTGTGATGAGAACGATATAAGTCATAACTTCTCTGCTCCTTATACATCTCAGTCAAATGGTGTAGTTGAAAGGAAAAGTCGTTCTTTGCAAGAAATTGCTAATACCATGTTGAATAAATATCATCTTTCAAAGTATTTCTAGGCTGAAGCTGTGGCAAAATCATGTTACATTTTAAACAGAGTTTTATTAAGACCTATTTTACTCAAAACTCCCTATGAGTTTTATTATAAAACTCCAAAAATAAATTATTTTCGTGTTTTTGGGAGCAAATGTTTTATTCTAAATACCAAAGGACATTTATTAAAATTTGATCCCAAATCTGATGAAGGAATATTTCTTGGATACTCTCTTAATAGTAAAGCAAATGGAGTTTTCAACAAAAGAAGTCTAGTTGTGGAAGAATCTATGAATGTGACTTTTGATGAAACTCAGCCATCACCAAAATATAAAAAGCTTGTTGGCAATGATGTTGACATTGAAAATATTCTTAGAAATATGGAAGAAACAGAACTATATAATGCATCTCCACCTATTAATGGGAATCCCCTTGAAAACCAAAACCCTCAGTTGAATGATTTGCCCAAAGAGTCTCACATTATTAAAAATCATCCTATAGAAAATGTTATTAGTAATATTGATAAAGGGCTAATCACTAGATCACAAGCACATAATTTAGCTGGTCACTTATCTTTCTTGTCTCAAATTAAACCTAAAAATATAAAAGATGCTGTACTTGATGAAGACTGTAAAGCCCCCAAATTTGGGTACTTGAAATCCGAGCTCGGTGCTTCACGATACCGTTTCTAGGAGCAGAATAATACTAATAATAGCAACAATAATATAAATATTAAACTTAATTTACATAGTTATCTGATTCTAGTTCCCAAGTACGTAACCTTTAATACATTCAATACATAACATGATAGATAATATATATCATTGTCCTAATAATATCAAACTATTACATAAGATAACATTGCAATCATTCAGCAACATTTCCTTTTTCCTTATTCTTAGCAGAGCCTTCAGGTTGTTCACACTTAGCTGAAAACATTTAAATGAAGCAAGGATGAGCATTTGAGTGCCCAGTAAGTAATAACAATTATAAATATTAGCTCAAAGAATTAAATATTTTATTTGTACTACCCTTCTACAACAAATCAATAGTTGTGAAGTAATCTGAACCGATAATAATAACATAATAACTCTCTATCAAATTTTTGAAACTATGTATTGACTATAAATAGGGTTAAGGTGACATACTATGAACATTGTTTTTAATTCTTCAATAGGTTTAAACAGAACTTCATCTGCAAACCGTCATAACTTACGGGCACGGGAGGTGATCAACCTGTTATGCCCTATATTGATCAATACTACATGAAAGAATGATGTTATCGTTCACTCTGTCCGCCTTGGGCACATAAAAGTTTTTTCATATTCGGGATGTTCATGCTTAGTCGGGAATCCGAACCAAAATAATTTGTTTGGATACAAAAAGGTTTTATCATGTTCAACAATATTTTTAAATATGTGTCTAGCTGATCAAATAGCTTAGACGACTCTTCATTATTGTATACATACTGGGGATCAATAGGTATATATATATATATATATATATATATGTATCAACGTATGATTAAATACAATGATTATCCAAGTGGGGACACTTGAATAACCATACTTAGAAATTAACGAACATAATATATATCTGAATTACAATATAGTACCATGTTGATAATCAATGATCAAATATAACATATATAACAATAGGGTTAATAATCTGGTACAATAATAATATAATTCTGAAACTTTCTTACTTCTGTCCATTGCATAAAGGAAATGCAAAGGTAGGATACTTGCCTGGTCTGCTGCTTACAATACGCAACTTAGTTTTATCTTTTATATAGCAACCTATCAATAATAAGATCATTTTACTGATTAGAATAACATATCGTAATACGTAATACTGCTTATTGTAGTCAGCACATAACCTAATCACATTGTCACACATGTTTAACAGTCATTGGATCGCAAACAAACACGTATCTAATCAAATTATCTAAGTTCAGATCAATTTCTGAAACATGTCGGTGTACCGACATCTTTATCGGGTAATTATCGAGTCTAAGACTCTATCCTGTAGTTCAATAACTAAAAATATCAGTCATGTTATTTTTAAATGACTTATAATAATTTTTAAACATTTATTATAATTTATCATAATTTTCAAACTCCGGAATCATTATTAAATGATTTAAATATTAAACAATTCTATTATCATTAACATTTAATTAATATTATACTATTAATGAAACTATTACCAAAATATTAAAGTTATTTATAATAACTCAAAATATTTTTAAAACATTTCTATTACCTTTAAATGGTTTTTAAAACATTTAAAATTATTTTTAAATAATTATCATTAATATTTAAATATTAATGTACTATTCCTCAAAATATTAAAAGTCATTAAGTATAACCTAAAATATTTTTAAATCATTTATATCTTTTTTAAATAATTTTTAAATTAATAAAACCATTCTAAAACTATTTATTTAATATAATTATTAAATAAATTTAATATCATTAATATTAAATTAATATCTTTAATATTAACTTATTAATAAAATTATCCTTTGTGAGATCCCAAATTTTATGAAATAAAAGTATTCAATTTTTCTATTTTGGTAAATAGTTAAATTGATAAAAGTTTAAAGTTAAGGGTAATATGTGATTTTTTTTTCAAAGTAAGCAAGTTGATATAAAATATTCGTTGTGTCGGGAAATATTCGATTAGTCGGGGAATATTCTTTTTGTCGGAAAATATTCGTACGACGGTACAATCATTGGTGGACCCCACAACGAAATTATTGTCGGATTGAGAAAACGACAAAAATATTTTATAAAAATAACGGCGGAAGTTTTACCGTTAACTGTTGAAACACCCGGTGTGAAAAGTACAGTAATACGCGTGATTACATAGTAGCACATGGTATTGATTATTGATGCTTACGTAAGAAGTCACTCAGTTTTGTTTTATTAGTATTATTAATGTAATAAAACAAAAAAGCTTTTTATATAAAACAGAATACTTTTATAAAGTTATTCGTTTTATTAGGCTAATAGTAAAATCTTTTTATATAAAACAGAATACTTTTATAAAGTTATCTGTTTTATTAGACAATAATTAAAATATATTATATTTTATTATGCATAGTATTTGCATAGTGTCTGTATAGTATTTGCATAGTAAAATCTTTTATAAAGTTATTCGTTTTATTAAATTATAAATAGAATATATTATATTTTATTTAAAAGATTTTGCTTTAAATATGGACCGTCCGATTAAAACTAAATCAATCTGGACCGTTCATGAATTAGTTACTATGCAGTCCATTCTTCTATAAATAGAAGCTCATTCCTTCATTATTTCTTACGAATTCACTGAAACTCTAGAGAGAGAAACTATAGAGAGAAAGAAGAAAAGTATTCTGCTACTTCACTACTCCGATATCAAGTTTCTTTTACAGTAAGGGATATTATTTGTTGTACTCGTAAAGGGTATTCTTTATTTCTTATTCATGAAGAGAACTTCTGTTATTCCATTCTTTATTATTCTATTGGAATAACCTGTATACGCGGACTACCCTAAACTTGGTGAAATTCTTCTATTATTACATATTTATTATTCTGTCGAAATATCATGTCTGTGCTTTACGCCGGACCTGGTTCCATTATTTATTATTCTGTCAGAATATCCTGTCTGTGCGTTTTACGACGGACCTGGTTCCATTATTCATTATTCTGTCAGAATATCATGTCGATGCATTTACGCCGGACCTGGTTCTATTATTTATTATTCTGTCGGTGCGTTTACGCATGACCTGGTTCCATTATTTATTTTCTTGTTAGAATAACCTGTCTGTGCGGTCTATCGCATGCATGGTAATTTCTTTTATTATTCCATTCTTTATTATACTCAATTGGTTAAAATTTTGACTTTTATACTCCATGAAATTAGTGGAATATTCTTGATATTTGTGCTTCCTCCAGTATCTTTTCATGAAAATATTCTTCCGAGCATTCTTGAATTTTACTTCATAAAGCAGTATCATGTTGACAATTTGGACGTTATTGGTTCCTGGATAAATTAATTCTTGAACTTGTTTTATTGAATTCTTATATCATTATCATCATCCTCATGTTTATATTTTGTTGAAAGTCATCTGTGGCCTGTAGTGCATAGATGGACTTGGTATGATTATGACCAGGGATTATTCGGTATAAGCATAACCGTAATGTTACAAATGATGTGGTAAAAGTCCTCATTGGCCCGTAGTGCATTGATGGACAGTGGTTGGCATGATCATGACCATTAAAGAATACACAAATATTCTTGGCCCGTAGTGCATGGATAATTGTGGTCGGATACTAAAGAATATCCTTGGTCGTAGTGCAGGGGTGATTCGATGATGTGGATTATTTTTTTTAGCTGAGTTCCAGCGATAAAAGTCATGAAAAATCTTTTAAATCATAGAAGATAGTAGATTTTATTCTCTACTTGACTCTTCTAATGGGTTGCTTGTTCCGCTCCAGTTAAACTTGATGTTTGTTATATTGTATCAGTTTAACACTGTTTAAGGCTAATGATAATTTATTCTGCATTATCTTAGTCATAATATTTCTTATTGGGCTAGTTGAGCTCACCCTTTCTTTGGTTGTTCTCTTCAGGAAATGAGAATATAGCTGGGACGAGTCGGAGAACGGAGTGATGGACCATATGATAATATTAGTAGTCCTCACTATTCTGTTAAATAGTGTGACAATAAATATAACGAAGACTTATTTTGAGAGTGGATATTATCTAGAAGACAGTATTTGTATTAAAACTCACAGCTCTCTTGTCGTATATTAACGATTGTATTTGTATTCAGTACAATGTATTTGGCGACTCAGGATAGGTGATGTATACCTATTTTGGGGGTGCCACAGTTTTTATAAGAGCCATAAGTGTGAAGAGCCCCGAGCCTCTCGCTGGTGACTTCTAAGTCTTGGAATGCACCGAAGCCATACTCTCCGTAGGGGACGCCACCTTTCGGTGGCAAGCTGATGGGTATCAATGTGAGGTGCTATCCAAGTAAAGGGATTAGAGTCACAGTTGGTATCAGAGCTTAGGGATATGGTCGCTGGCGGAGATAAGAGTCTAGAACTAGGAGGGGATAGACGATTTATATACTTCGCTAGTGTATGACTTACCTAAGCTGAAATTGTTTACTTGATAAATTGACAAATTATGATATGTCAATTAACCTTTGTTTTGAAGCTATATTCTAGAATGATATCTGAAATACAGAAGATGAGAAATGGGAAAATCATGATAGCGAGGAAATTACCGGGAAGGTACAATCTGAAAAGAAAGCAAGGTATTCTCATCTCTTCGAATATCAGGTACGTACGTAAATTTCGAGGGCGAAATTTCATAAGGAGGGGTGATTGTGAGACCCCGAATTTTATGAAATAAAAGTATTCAATTTTTCTATTTTGATAAATAGTTAAATTGATAAAAGTTTAAAGTTAAGGGTAATATGTGAATTTTTTTTTCAAAGTAAGCAAGTTAATATAAAATATTCGTTGTATCGGGGAATATTCGATTAGTTAGGGAATATTCCTTTTGTCGGGAAATATTCGTACGACAGTACAATCATTGGTGGACCCCACAATGGAATTATTGTCGGATTGAGAAAACGACAAAAATATTTTATAAAAATAACGGCGGAAGTTTTACCGTTAACTGTTGAAACACCCGGTGTTAAAAGTACAGTAATACGCGTGATTACATAGTAGCACACGGTATTAATTATTGATGCTTACGTAAGAAGTCACTCAGTTTTGTTTTATTAGTATTATTAATGTAATAAAATAAAAAAGTTTTTTATATAAAACAGAATACTTTTATAAAGTTATTCGTTTTATTAGGCTAATAGTAAAATCTTTTTATACAAAACATAATACTTTTATAAAGTTATCTGTTTTATTAGACAATAATTAAAATATATTATATTTTATTATGCATAGTATTTGCATAGTGTCTGCATAGTATTTGCATAGTAAAATCTTTTATAAAGTTATTCGTTTTATTAAATTATAAATAGAATATATTATATTTTATTTAAAAGATTTTGCTTTAAATATGGACCGTCCGATTAAAAGTAAATCAATCTGGACCGTTCATGAATTAGTTACTATGCAGTCCATTCTTCTATAAATAGAAGCTCATTCCTTCATTATTTCTTACGAATTCACTAAAACTCTAGAGAGAGAAACTATAGAGAGAAAGAAGAAAAGTATTCTGCTACTTCACTACTCCGATATCAAGTTTCTTTTACAGTAAGGGATATTATTTGTTGTACTCGTAAAGGGTATTCTTTATTTCTTATTCATGAAGAGAACTTCTGTTATTCCATTCTTTATTATTCTATTGGAATAACCTGTATACGCGGACTACCCTAAACTTGGTGAAATTCTTCTATTATTACATATTTATTATTCTGTCGAAATATCATGTCTGTGCTTTACGCCGGACCTGGTTCCATTATTTATTATTCTGTCAGAATATCCTGTCTGTGCGTTTTACGACGGACCTGGTTCCATTATTCATTATTCTGTCAGAATATCATGTCGATGCATTTACGCCGGACCTGGTTCTATTATTTATTATTCTGTCGGTGCGTTTACGCATGACCTGGTTCCATTATTTATTTTCTTGTTAGAATAACCTGTCTGTGCGGTCTATCGCATGCATGGTAATTTCTTTTATTATTCCATTCTTTATTATACTCAATTGGTTAAAATTTTGACTTTTATACTCCATGAAATTAGTGGAATATTCTTGATATTTGTGCTTCCTCCAGTATCTTTTCATGAAAATATTCTTCCGAGCATTCTTGAATTTTACTTCATAAAGCAGTATCATGTTGACAATTTGGACGTTATTGGTTCCTGGATAAATTAATTCTTGAACTTGTTTTATTGAATTCTTATATCATTATCATCATCCTCATGTTTATATTTTGTTGAAAGTCATCTGTGGCCTGTAGTGCATAGATGGACTTGGTATGATTATGACCAGGGATTATTCGGTATAAGCATGACCGTAATGTTACAAATGATGTGGTAAAAGTCCTCATTGGCCCGTAGTGCATTGATGGACAGTGGTTGGCATGATCATGACCATTAAAGAATACACAAATATTCTTGGCCCGTAGTGCATGGATAATTGTGGTCGGATACTAAAGAATATCCTTGGTCGTAGTGCAGGGGTGATTCGATGATGTGGATTATTTTTTTTAGCTGAGTTCCAGCGATAAAAGTCATGAAAAATCTTTTAAATCATAGAAGATAGTAGATTTTATTCTCTACTTGACTCTTCTAATGGGTTGCTTGTTCCGCTCCAGTTAAACTTGATGTTTGTTATATTGTATCAGTTTAACACTGTTTAAGGCTAATGATAATTTATTCTGCATTATCTTAGTCATAATATTTCTTATTGGGCTAGTTGAGCTCACCCTTTCTTTGGTTGTTCTCTTCAGGAAATGAGAATATAGCTGGGACGAGTCGGAGAACGGAGTGATGGACCATATGATAATATTAGTAGTCCTCACTATTCTGTTAAATAGTGTGACAATAAATATAACGAAGACTTATTTTGAGAGTGGATATTATCTAGAAGACAGTATTTGTATTAAAACTCACAGCTCTCTTGTCGTATATTAACGATTGTATTTGTATTCAGTACAATGTATTTGGCGACTCAGGATAGGTGATGTATACCTATTTTGGGGGTGCCACAGTTTTTATAAGAGCCATAAGTGTGAAGAGCCCCGAGCCTCTCGCTGGTGACTTCTAAGTCTTGGAATGCACCGAAGCCATACTCTCCGTAGGGGACGCCACCTTTCGGTGGCAAGCTGATGGGTATCAATGTGAGGTGCTATCCAAGTAAAGGGATTAGAGTCACAGTTGGTATCAGAGCTTAGGGATATGGTCGCTGGCGGAGATAAGAGTCTAGAACTAGGAGGGGATAGACGATTTATATACTTCGCTAGTGTATGACTTACCTAAGCTGAAATTGTTTACTTGATAAATTGACAAATTATGATATGTCAATTAACCTTTGATTTGAAGCTATATTCTAGAATGATATCTGAAATACAGAAGATGAGAAATGGGAAAATCATGATAGCGAGGAAATTACCGGGAAGGTACAATCTGAAAAGAAAGCAAGGTATTCTCATCTCTTCGAATATCAGGTACGTACGTAAATTTCGAGGGCGAAATTTCATAAGGAGGGGTGATTGTGAGACCCCGAATTTTATGAAATAAAAGTATTCAATTTTTCTATTTTGATAAATAGTTAAATTGATAAAAGTTTAAAGTTAAGGGTAATATGTGAATTTTTTTTTCAAAGTAAGCAAGTTAATATAAAATATTCGTTGTATCGGGGAATATTCGATTAGTTAGGGAATATTCCTTTTGTCGGGAAATATTCGTACGACAGTACAATCATTGGTGGACCCCACAATGGAATTATTGTCGGATTGAGAAAACGACAAAAATATTTTATAAAAATAACGGCGGAAGTTTTACCGTTAACTGTTGAAACACCCGGTGTTAAAAGTACAGTAATACGCGTGATTACATAGTAGCACACGGTATTGATTATTGATGCTTACGTAAGAAGTCACTCAGTTTTATTTTATTAGTATTATTAATGTAATAAAACAAAAAAAACTTTTTATATAAAACAGAATACTTTTATAAAGTTATTCGTTTTATTAGGCTAATAGTAAAATCTTTTTATACAAAACATAATACTTTTATAAAGTTATCTGTTTTATTAGACAATAATTAGAATATATTATATTTTATTATGCATAGTATTTGTATAGTGCCTGCATAGTATTTGCATAGTAAAATCTTTTATAAAGTAATTCGTTTTATTAGATTATAAATAGAATATATTATATTTTATTCAAAAGATTTTGCTTTAAATATAGACCGTCCGATTAAAAGTAAATCAATCTGGACCGTTCATGAATTAGTTACTATGCAGTCCATTCTTCTATAAATAGAAGCTCATTCCTTCATTATTTCTAACGAATTCACTGAAACTCTAGATAGAGAAACTATAGAGAGTAAAAAGAAAAGTATTCTGCTACTTCACTACTCCGATATCATGTTTCTTTTACGGTAAGAGATATTATTTGTTGTACTCGTAAAGGGTATTCTTTATTTCTTATTCATGAAGAGAACTTCTGTTATTCCATTCTTTATTATTCTGTTGGAATAACCTGTATACGCGGGCTACCCTATACTTGGTGAAATTCTTCTGTTATTACATATTTATTATTCTGTCGGAATATCCTATCTGTGCTTTACGCCGGACCTGGTTCCATTATTTATTATTCTGTCAGAATATCATGTCTGTGCGTTTTACGCCGGACCTGGTTCCATTATTCATTATTCTGTCGGAATATCCTTCCGTGCGTTTACGCCGGACCTGGTTCCATTATTTATTATTCTGTCGGAATATCATGTCGGTGCGTTTACGCATGACCTGGTTCTATTATTTATTTTTCTGTTGGAATAACCTGTATGTGCGGTCTATCGCATGCATGGTGATTTCTTTTGTTATTCCATTCTTTATTATATTTAGTTGGTTAAAGTTTTAACTTTTATACTCTATGAAATTAGTGGAATATCCTTAATATTTGCGCTTTCTCCAGTATCTTTTCATGAAAATATTGTTCCGAGCATTCTTGAATTTTACTCCACAAAGCAGTATCATGTCGACAATTTGGACGTTATTAGTTCATGGATAAATTAATTCTTGAACTTATTTTTATTGAATTCTTATATCATTGTCATCATCCTCAAGTTTATATTCTGTTGAAAGTCATTTGTGGCCTATAGTGCATAGATGGACTTGGTATGATTATGACCAGGGATTATTCGGTATAATCATGACCGTAATGTTATAAATGATGTGGTAAAAGTCCTCATTGGCCCGTAGTGCATTGATTGACAGTGGTTGGCATGATCATGACCATTAATGAATACACAAATATTCTTGGACCGTAGTGCATGGATAATTGTGGTCGGATACTAAAGAAAATCCTTGGCCGTAGTGCAGAGGTGATTCGATAATGTGGATTATTTTTTTTAGCTGAGTCCCAGCTATAAAAGTCATGAAAAACATTTTAAATCATAGAAGATAGTAGATTTTATTCTCTACTTGACTCTTCTAATGGGTTATTTGTTCCGTTGCAGTTAAACTTGATGTTTGTTATATTGTATCAGTTTAACACTGTTTAAGGCTAATGATAATTTATTCTGCATTACCTTAGTCATAATATTTTTTACTGGGCTAGTTGAGCTCACCCTTTCTTTCATTGTTCTCATCAGGAAATGAGAATATAGCTGGGACGAGTCGGGGAACGGAGTGATGGACCATATGATAGTATTAGTAGCCCTCACTATTCTGTTAAATAGTGTGACAATAAATATAACGAGGACTTATTCTGAGAGTGGATATTGTTTAGAAGACAGTATTTATATTAAAACTCACAGCCCTCTTGTCGCATATTAACGATTGTATTTGTATTCAGTACCATGTATTTGGTGACTCAGAATATGTGATGTATACCTATTTTGGGAGCGTCACAGTTGGTATCAGAGCCACCAGTTTGAAGAGCCCCGAGCCTCTCGCTGGTGACTTCCAAGTCCTGGAATGCACCGAAGCCAGACTCTCCGTAGGGGACGCCGTCTTTCGGTGACAAGCTGATAGGTATTAATGTGAGGTGCTATCCAAGTAAAGGGATTAGAGTCACAGTTGGTATCAGAGCTTAGGGATATGGTCGCTGGCGGAGATAAGAGTCTAGAAGTAGGAGGGGAGAGACGATTTATATACTTCGCTAGTGTGTGACTTACCTAAGCTAAAATTGTTTACTTGATAAGTTGACAAATTATGATATGCCAATTAACCTTTGTTTTAAAGCTATATTCTAGAATGATATCTGAAATACAAAAGATGAGAAATGAGAAAATCATGATATCGAGGAAATTACCGGGAAGGTACAATCTGAAAAGAAAGCAATGTATTCTCATCTCTTCGAATATCAGGTACGTACGTAAATTTCGAGGGCGAAATTTCATAAGGAGGGGTGATTGTGAGACCCCGAATTTTATGAAATAAAAGTATTTATTTTTTCTATTTTGGTAAATAGTTAAATTTATAAATGTTTAAAGTTAAGGGTAATATGTGAATTTTTTTTTCAAAGTAAGCAAGTTGATATAAAATATTCGTTGTGTCGGGGAATATTCTTTTTGTCGGGTAATATTCGTACGACGGTACAATTATTGGTGGACCCCACAACGAAATTATTGTCGGATTGAGAAAACGACAAAAATATTTTTATGAAAATAACGACGGAAGTTTTACCGTTAACTGTTGAAACACCCGGTGTTAAAAGTACAGTAATACACGTGGTTGCATAGTAGGACACGGTATTGATTATTGATGTTTACGTGAGAAGTCAGTCAATTTTATTTTATTAGTATTATTAATGTAATAAAATAAAAAAGCTTTTTATATAAAACAAAATACTTTTATAAAGTTATTCGTTTTATTAAGCTAATAGTAAAATCTTTTTATATAAAATAGAATACTTTTATAAAGTTATCTGTTTTATTAAACAATAATTAGAATATAATATATTTTATTATGCATAATGTTTGCATAGTGCCTGCATAGTGTTTGCATAGTAAAATTTTTTATAAAGTTATTCGTTTTATTGGATTATAAATAGAATATATTATATTTTATTTAAAAGATTTTGCTTTAAATATGGACCGTCCGATTAAAAGTAAATTAATCTGGACCGTTCATGAATTAGTTACTATGCAGTCCATTATTCTATAAATAGAATATCATTCCTTCATTATTTCTTACGAATTCACTTAAACTCTAGAGAGAGAAACTATAGAGAGAAAGAAGAAAAGTATTCTGCTACTTCACTACTCCGATATCAAGTTTTTTTTACGGTAAGGGATATTATTTGTTGTACTCGTAAAGGGTATTCTTTCTTTCTTATTCATGAAGAGAACTTTTGTTATTCCATTCTTTATTATTCTATTGGAAAAACCTGTATACGCGAGCTACCCTATACTTGGTAAAATTCTTCTGTTATTACATGTTTATTATTCTGTCGGAATATCCTGTCTGTGCTTTACGCCGGACCTGGTTTCATTATTTATTATTCTGTCGAAATATCCTGTCTGTGCGTTTTTGCCGGACCTGGTTCCATTATTTATTATTCTGTCCGAATATCCTGTTGGTGCGTTTACGCATGACCTGGTTCCATTATTTATTTTCCTGTTGGAATAACCTGTCTGTGAGATCTATCGCATGCATGGTGATTTCTTTTGTTATTCCATTCTTTATTATATTAAGTTGGTTAACGTTTTGACTTTTATACTCCATGAAATTAGTGGAATATCTTTGATATTTGCGCTTCCTCCAGTATCTTTTCATGAAAATATTCTTCCGAGCATTCTTGAATTTTACTCCACAAAGTAGTATCATGTTGACAATTTGGACGTTATTGGTTCCTGGATAAATTAATTCTTGAACTTATTTTATTGAATTCTTATATCATTGTCATCATCCTCATGTTTATATTCTGTTGAAAGTCATATGTGGCCTGTAGTGCATAGATGGACTTGGTATGATTATGACCAGGGATTATTCGGTATAATCATGACCGTAATGTTACAAATGATGTGGTAAAAGTCCTCATTAGCCCGTAGTGTATTGATGGACAGTGGTTGGCATGATCATGACCATTAAAGAATAAACAAATATTCTTGGCCCGTAGTGCATGGATAATTGTGGTCGGATACTAAAAAATATCCTTGGCCGTAGTGCAGGGGTGATTCGATGATGTGGATTATTTTTTTTAGCTGAGTCCCAGCGATGAAAGTCATGAAAAACCTTTTAAATCATAGAAGATAGTAGATTTTATTCTCTACTTGACTCTTCTAATGGGTTATTTGTTCCGCTGCAGTTAAACTTGATGTTTGTTATATTGTATCAGTTTAACACTATTTAAGGCTAATGATAATTTATTCTGCATTATCATAGTCATAATATTTCTTACTGGGCTAGTTGAGCTCACCCTTTCTTTCATTGTTCTCTTCATGAAATGAGAATATAGCTGGGACGAGTCGGGAAACGGAGTGATGGACCATATGATAATATTAGTAGTCCTCACTATTCTGTTAAATAGTGTGACAATCAATGTAACGAGGACTTATTCTGAGAGTGGATATTGTCTAGAAGACAGTATTTGTATTAAAACTCACAGCTCTCTTGTCGCATATTAACGATTATATTTGTATTCTGTACCATGTATTTGGTGACTCAGAATAGGTGATGTATACCTATTTTGGGAGCGTCACAGTTGGTATCAGAGCCATAAGTGTGAAGAGCCCCGAGCCTCTCACTGGTGACTTCCAAGTCCTGGAATGCACCGAAGCCAAACTCTCCGTAGAGGACGCCGTTTTTCGGTGAAAAGCTGATAGGCATCAATGTGAGCTGCTATCCAAGTAAAGGGATTAGAGTCACAGTTGGTATCAGAGCTTAGGATATGGTCGCTGGCGGAGATAAGAGTCTAGAACTAGGAGAAGAGAGACGATTTATATACTTCGCTAGTGTGTGATTTACCTAAGCTGAAATTGTTTACTTGATAAGTTGACAAATTATGATATGTCAATTAACCTTTGTTTTGAAGCTATATTCTAGAATGATATCTGAAATACAGAAGATGAGAAATGGGAAAATCATGATAGCGAGGAAATTACCGGGAAGGTACAATCTGAAAAGAAAGTAAGGTATTCTCACATCTTCGAATATCAGGTACGTACGTAAATTTCGAGTGTGAAATTTTATAAGGAGGGGTGATTATGAGGCCTCGAATTTTATGAAATAAAAGTATTCAATTTTTCTATTTGGGTAAATAGTTAAATTGATAAAAGTTTAAAGTTAAGGGTAATATGTGAATTTTTTTTTTCAAAGTAAGCAAGTTGATATAAAATATTCATTGTGACGGGGAATATTCGATTAGTCGGGGAATATTCTTTTTGTCGGGAAATATTCATACGACGGTACAATTATTGGTGGATCCCACAACAGATTTATTGTTAGATTGAGAAAACGACAAAAATATTTTTATGAAAATAACGGCGAAAGTTTTACCGTTAACTGTTGAAACACCCGGTGTTAAAAGTACAGTAATACGCGTGGTTGCATAGTAGCACACGGTATTGATTATTGATGCTTACGTGAGAAGTCATTCAGTTTTGTTTTATTAGTATTATTAATGTAATAAATCAAAAAATCTTTTTATATAAAACAGAATACTTTTATAAATTTATCTGTTTTATTAGATAATAATTAGAATATATTATATTTTATTATGCGTAGTGTTTGCATAGTGTCTGCATAGTGTTTGCATAGTAAAATCTTTTATAAAGTTATCGTTTTATTTGATTATAAATAGAATATATTATATTTTATTTAAAAGATTTTATTTTAAATATGGACCATCCGATTAAAAGTAAATCAATCTGGACCGTTCATGAATTAGTTACTTTGCAGTCCATTCTTCTATAAATAGAAGCTCATTCCTTCATTATTTCTTACGAATTCACTGAAACTCTAGAGAGAGAAACTATAGAGAGAAAGAAGAAAAGTATTCTGCTACTTCACGACTCCGATATTAAGTTTCTTTTATGGTAAGAAATATTATTTGTTGTACTCGTAAATGGTATTCTTTCTTTCTTATTCATGAAGAGAACTTCTGTTATTCTATTTTTTATTATTCTGTTGGAATAACCTGTATACGCGGGCTACCCTATACTTGGTAAAATTCTTTTGTTATTATATATTTATTATTCTGTCAGAATATCCTGTCTGTGCTTTATACTAGACCTGGTTCCATTATTTATTATAATGTCAGAATATCCTGTCTGGGCATTTTACGCCGGACCTGGTTCCATTATTCATTATTCTATCGGAATATCCTGTCTGTGCGTTTACGCCGGACCTGGTTCCATTATTTATTATTCTGTTGAAATATCCTGTCGGTGCGTTTACGCATGACCTGGTTCCATTATTTATTTTCCTGTTGGAATAACCTGTCTGTGCGGTCTATCGCACGCATGGTGATTTCTTTTGTTATTCTATTCTTTATTATATTCAGTTGGTTAAAGTTTTGACTTTTATACTCCATGAAATTAGTGGAATATCCTTGATATTTGCGCTTCCTCCAGTATCTTTTCATGAAAATATTCTTCCGAGCATTTTTAAATTTTACTCCACAAAGAAGTATCATGTTGACAATTTGGACGTTATTGGTTCCTGGATAAATTAATTCTTGAACTTATTTTATTGAATTCTTATATCATTGTCATCATCCTCAAGTTTATATTTTGTTGAAAGTCATTTGTGGCCTGTAGTGCATAGATGGACTTGGTATGATTATGACCAGGGATTATTCGGTATAATCATGACCGTAATGTTACAAATGGTGTGGTAAAAGTCCTCATTGGCCCGTAGTGCATTGATGGACAGTGGTTGACATGATCATGACCATTAATGAATACACAAATATTCTTGGCCCGTAGTGCATGGATAATTATGGTCGTGATACTAAAGAATATCCTTGGCCGTAGTGCAGGGGTGATTCGATGATGTGGATTATTTTTTTTAGCGGAGTCCCAGCGATAAAAGTCATGAAAAATCTTTTAAATCATAAAAGATAGTAGATTTTATTCTCTACTTGACTCTTCTAATGGGTTGCTTGTTCCGCTGCAGTTAAACTTGATGTTTGTTATATTGTATCAGTTTAACACTGTTTAAGGCTAATGATAATTTATTCTGCATTATCTTAGTCATAATATTTCTTACTGGGCTAGTTGAGCTCACCCTTTCTTTCATTGTTCTCTTCAGGAAATGAGAATATAGCTGGGACGAGTCAAGGAACGGAGTGATGGACCATATGATAGTATTAGTAGTCCTCACTATTCTGTTAAATAGTGTGACAATAAATGTAACGAGAACTTATTCTGAGAGTGGATATTGTCAAGAAGACAGTATTTGTATTAAAACTCACAGCTCTCTTGTCTTATATTAACGATTGTATTTGTATTCTGTACTATGTATTTGGCGACTCAGAATAGGTGATTTTTACCTATTTTGAGGGCGTCACATCCTTTAAATATTAAAAGTTATATTTTATAACTTAAAATATCTTTAAACACTTTATTTTTATTTAAAATAATTTTTATAATATTAAAAATCATTTTTAAACTAATTTATTTAATATAATTATTAAATAATTCTAATATCATTAATATTAAATTATTAATAAAATTTACCTTTAAATATTGAAAGTTATATTTTATAACTTAAAATATTTTTAAATACCTTATTATTATTTATATTGATTTTTAATATAATAAAATCATTTTTAATTTATTTATTTGATTCATTTATTAAATAACTTAATTATCATTAATATTAATTTATTAATAAAATTAATCACAAAATATTAAAAGTCATTAAAAATAACTTAAAATATTTTCTTATACCATAATATAATTTTAAATGATTTTTCATGTATTAAAATTATTTTTAAATAATTTGTTTAATATTATAATTAAATAAATTAAATACCTTTAATATTTCAAAAATGTTAAATATTTATGTAATATCTTCAAAATAATTTAAAACTAATTTTTCGAACTTAAAATAATTTTTAATACTTTATTTTGTATTTTTAATAATTTAAAACCATTTAATACTATTTATTTAATAAAAATAAAAATTTTATAAAGAAACTGTCGCTAAAGACTGCCTATAGTGATAGAACCGTCGCTATAGGTATTCTTCATGTTCTTCATCAAACCCAAAATATTCATGTCAGTTATCGAGTGTGCTACTTTGACCACGATTCATGAACGATGTAATGCGTTTCTGGGCTAGATATTTATATAATATTGTAGTGTTAGTGTAGGACTTCATTACCCAACAACAAACATAGTTATAACATGCATAACAAAGGAGATCTGGGTACCCAAAGTAACTGTCAGAGGCTGTTCTTCATTTTTGGGTTTCCGAAAAATGAAGAACAGTTCGAGGATCTTACTTTGAGTCTCCACTGCAAGCTAGTCTTGTAATGTTTTTATGATATAATGATTTCATGTTGTAGCTAGAATGTAACTTAAGAGATCTATTACAAAACATCACCAAAATAACAACAGAATAGTAAGATCTTGTCCGGTCAAACCATGTCAGAAGCCACGCTCATGAACTTTCTGGGTTACCTAGAAAGCTCATCCGGGAACTTTCTGCTTGGTTTGACCATCCACTAAATGCAATATGTTTGTGATAAAAGCGATCTAAGAGCATTAACATGTAGTATAACTACCATACTATAACTTTAATACAACAACAAACACTAATCAACAACAATTTACAAGATCAGAGGCGTCAAAAGTCTTGTTAGACCGTTTCTGGGCAGTTTCTGGGTTACCCAGAAACGCCCAGTCATGGCCGGTCAACGGCTTTTGTCCTAAATTATCTTGTAATATGTTTATCATACTACAAGAGTAAAGCTTTAAACATCAAAAACACATAACAGACTGACATCTACAAGGTCTGACATTCGTTGTCAGACAACAAAAAATATTTTTTTCTAGATTTTGAAGAACACTAAATTCGAGTATCTAGATGTTATGGATCTAACATCTAGCAACCCAGATCATCATTATACACTATATATAACATGTTTAACACAAAATATTTAACATCTAACAACAGATCAATGGTCAGATTTTTGGGTAGGGTTTTATACCTTACGATCCAATTCTTGATTCTGGCTACTGATGTTGTTATATGTATTAGTGGGGCTTGTTTTGGAACTGATATAGCAAGAAATTTCAGAGGTATGGAGCTTGAGAGAGATTGGTTGAGTGTTGTACAAAAATTAAGTTAGTAAATGATTTTTCTCTCTCTCCCAATCTATAAATACAAGTCTTGGATGCATGTATGGCTGAGCATAGAGGCTGATTGCTGGCATTATAGAGCACATGGAGTGGTTAGGTTTGGTGAACCACTCACCTAAGGTCAAAACCTACATGTTAGCCTCAATAATGCACATAAGGGTATAATGGTCATTTGGCTTTCCAATTAATGGCATAAATGTAATCCTTACAAACCCTTAGGGTTTGACCCTTAGGGTTTGACCCTAAGATTTTTCAAAAGTTAGCTTTCTAGAATTTCAGTTAGGGTTTAAATAAAAATAAATATTAGCTTCCTCAAAATGCAATTTAGAGATTTCTAATTATAATTAGTTTTCTAATTACATAACTTGAACATTTTGGTTTTAAAGTCCACTAATTATAATTAATCTTGCTAATTTAGCAATTAGAGTTTACAATTAGTAATTAAGTTTGATAATTACTAATTAGGGTTACTAAATATAAAAATTAGGGTTTTTAATTTCATGATTAGGGTTTCTAACAATAATTAGGGTCTTTCCTAATTAATTAAACTTACACATTAGGTTTAATAATTTATTAATTATCGTTAAACGTGCCGAACTAGCGATTAAGGTTTACATTTAACAATTAGGGCTTATAATTTCGAAGTTAGGGTTCCTAATTTAAAAATTAGGATTTACTAATTTGGATTATAATTCTAACACTTATTATAATCACATTAACACAATTTTTGACCGATCTTTATTCCGGTTTAAGACCAAATCAAAGTACTACTAGGTTTTCTACCGATATACCATAATTGACCAACCATTATCAATACGTACATACAGTACATATTTATAGCACTGAAAAATCAAAATATAATTAATATTATATTATTATTCTCATGCCTTGATTAAAATCCAAAAATTAGGGTTTGGATTCCATATCTGATTTATTCTTCATATATAACATTATTAATTAAGTTAAAAATAATTAACTTAATTAATCTAACATAAATTCATATAATAAATAAATAATTATTATAATAATTCTAAAAATCTTTTCATATATTATTTAAATAATATATAATCATATTTTTATGAAAAATAATTAATAAAAATATTTCTACTATAAAATTAATTATTATAAGAATATACTTTATAATAATCAATAATTCTGAAATAAATTATTTTTAATTATTTATGTAATAAATATATTTTTATTTATCACATAAATACATACGCTTTATCTTGTACAAATCCTCATCTTTAAAATAATATTAATAAAAAAAATTATATGCAAAATTTCTGATTTTATTTATATAGAAAATATCGGGTTGTTACAAAGACTGGATAATGGTTATGGAAGACGAACTTGAACAATTCACTAGAAACAAAGTATGTGGGTTAGTCCCACAACCCGAGGATGTTTCAATTATTGGAACTCGATGGGTATTTCATAATAAACTTGATAAAAGTGGAACTGTTGTACGTAATAAGGCAAGATTAGTTGCACAAGGGTATAATCAAATGGAAGGTATTGACTATGATGAAACATATGCTCCTGTTACTAGAATTGAATCTATTCGTATATTATTAGCATTTGCATGTCATAAAAATTTTAAGTTATTTCAAACGGATGTCAAATATGTGTTCTTAAATGGTGTTATAGAAGAGAAAGTTTATGTTAAACAACCTCCGGGCTTTGAAGATTTTATTCATCCTGAATATGTTTATAAATTATATAAAGCTTTATATGATTTAAAACAGGCCCCTAGAGTTTGGTACGAAACACTGAGTAAATTTTACTAAATAATGATTTTAAACGAGGAACTGCTGATACTACTTTATTTACTAAAAATAAGAATGATGATATTCTGGTAGTTCAAATATATGTTGATGATATTATTTTTTATTTTACTGACATTATTATGTGCAATGATTTCTCTGAAAGTATGAGTAAAGAATTTGAAATGAGTATGATGGGAGAATTAAACTTCTTCCTTGGATTGCAAATCAAACAAGGAGAAAAAGTGTTTGCAAATGTGCCAGGTTTCAAGCTAATCCTAAAGAATCTCCCCTGACCGCAGTAAAAAAGATTTTTCGATATCTTAAAGGAACAACTAAATTAGGCCTATGGTATCCTAAGGATCAACCATTTAATCTCGTATGTTTTTCAGACTCTGACTATATATGTCATCATGTCGATCGAAAAAGTACCAGTGGTACTTGTCAATTTCTAGGAGGATGTTTAGTTTCTTAGTTTTCTAAGAAACAGACCTCGGTATCTATTTCAACCACCGAAGCTGAATATATTGCTGTTGCATGTTGCTGTGCTCAAATACTATGGATGAAACAGACGCTTGCTGATTATAACTTGAAATTTGACTGTGTGTCAATTCTGTGTGATAATACAAGGTACTATCAATCTCAGTAAAAATACTGTTTTGCATGCTAGGTCAAAGCATATAGACATTAGGCATCATTTTTTACGTGATCATGTTAATAACGGAATTATTAAGCTAGAACACATTGACACTGAATTAAATGTAGTTGATATATTCACTAAACCACTAAGTTCGGAAAGATTTTGTAAATTACGAATTGAATTAGGCATGCTAGATATTTTGTTTTAATTTTGCTTAACACATATTTATTAATTTTTAATTAGATTATATATTATTTCTATATATTTATATAGTAATTATTATAAAAACAAAACATTTATATATTTTATTTAACCATATTTATTTTACTAATTTTATAAATAATATTTAACATTTTATTTTTTTAAATTAATATATATATACATATATCAAAAATTGATCTGAACCATTCATTAAAGTACAAAGTCAATGGCTATCTGGACCTATCCGCTCCTTCCCTATCAAACCAATCAGATTCAAGCATCAGGAAGCACACGGATCACCACCTGATACCTTCGATCAAAACAAAATCTTCATCTCAGCCGTTGGATCTAAGTTATTTCAAGAAGCACAACTGTTCATCTTCAGATTAAATCCAAGCCTTCAATTTCAATTTAGATTAATTTTCCACCGTTGGATCAAGAAGGTGAGTCGAACTATATATATAAAATTTTAATTTTTTAATTCATTTTCTACTCTCCTTTCTCTCTCTTCTCATTTCTCACGTCTGATTCTCTCTCGTCTCTCAACTCATTGGTTTTCTCTTTTCTCTTATCTTCTCATCTTCTCCGATCTCTGTTCTGTCTCTCCTCTTCTCTATCAACTCATGCTTCTCATCATCTTAATATGTTTTACGGATTTAGTTGTTGGTTAATCCATTTGATTAATCATGAAAACTCAAAAATTTCTAGAACTCTTTAGGGTTTCGATCGAAGAACAATGAAAATCGTTTCTTTTGATCATACTCTCTTGAATCCACTGAAATTTCTGGTGATTTTTATTTGCAAAGTTTTAGAAAACCCTAATCTCTTCTGAATTTTTACTCAAAATCATCAATTTTTTACTCACTAGCGTAATTTTTTTTACTCACACTCTATTTTTTTCAAACATGTTATGTTCTGAAATAGATAAGATCTGAGAAGTTTTTAGGGTTTCAATCGAAGAATAATAAAAATCGCTTCTCTTATTTCTATATTCTGATAAATTTTTGTTCGAAAACAAACCCTAATGTCTTCTGTTCATTTTCAAAAATCTCCTTTTCATACTTTTATCTAATATGATTGTTAACCATAATTTCTGTTTGTCTAAACCTTCTCTGGTTTATCTTTTGGAAAAGCACTCTTAATTTTTTTGACATCTATGTTTTTAGGGTTTTGATAGAATGCATTTTTTTATAACTTCCTGGTTCATTGATTTGAAAACCCATCATTTTTTTAAAACCCTTACATCATAACAGTGCATGCTTACAATCGTTCTCTAAAATTCTTTAAGAATTTTTTTTAAATCACCAAGTTTTGTCTAAGCTTCCACTGGATCATCATTTTGTTTCGGTCTTTAAAATCATTCTTTGAAAATTTTCTGACAGATCTGTGAAGTTTGTGATTTGGGGTTTCACTTTCTTAAAAACGTTTTCTTTTGAAACGCTACAATCTCAACATTTTTTTTACCAGTGTTAATTTTCAAAAATTTTACCCTAAACCTATTTTTAACTCCATTCAACTTTAGCTAAAAATCTGTATTGTTATCTTGATTTGTCAAAATTGGAATTTTTCTATTTATACATATTATATATTCCTATATACATATTATATATATATATATATATATATATATATATATATATATATATATATATACCTATGTGTCTGTGCACTTCTGCTTGGGTGACTGAGGTTCTCATTGAGAAACTGCCTAAGGATGAGCATATCACATTTACTACCTATATGGAACTGGTATAATATTTTGCTTTTCACTCAGGTATAACCCTCCATTTTTAAGTACTGTTTACTATGAATTGTGTGGATACTGATGTCCACTGGGTTTATTTTTTAATGTCTTATATATTGTGTGGATACTGATGTCCACTGGGTTTATTTATTGCACTAACTGTTGTGTGATCTATCTTCCTGAGATTTGCTAAAAATGTTATATTTTACATACTACCTGCCTCTATACATTTTTTCTCTCAATGTCAGTCCTGTATCCTCTGATATAATTAGGGTCCATCCCTCTCTATAAACCAATCCTTTGCCGTGTTTTACTAAAGAATATTTTAAATGATACATACTGCTGCATTCTTTTGTAATCATTGTTGAAATTGACTGAACTTAATTGTTCTCTCTGTTAACTATATGACATGTGGCTCATCTATGTTACTGTTTTTCCTACCCACTTAAATAAAAGTTTTAAAAACTTATCAACCTTAATGTTTAACTTAAATGATTTCTATTCCTCACTACTGTTTACAGTATAGTCATATTACTTATTACTACATAA
Organism: Panax notoginseng; assembly: GCA_016801055.1. NCBI lineage: Eukaryota > Viridiplantae > Streptophyta > Magnoliopsida > Apiales > Araliaceae > Panax > Panax notoginseng. Next base: position 7,536,221 of record CM029023.1, on the reverse strand, counting down.
TTCTATTAACTACAACTCTTACTACATTTCGTGTATGTTGCCAGCAGCATATCATCACATTATCCCTCTCTATTTATATATATAAGTTCTTTCAAAAATGGTGCATTCATAGTCATATGTCCAGTCCTTACTGAGTCTAATCCTCTCACATATCTTCCTTACTTCTGTACTAATAATGTCAAACCTCTTTTCATCTAAACGAAAAACACTTCCTCTGCATTCTGAGTTACAGTTTTCTAATTATGTTCATCACCTCACTACTGCATCTGCACAATCTAAATATAGGACTATGAGACACAATATGTGTCCAGGGAATGTCATTACGTTTTATAGTTTTCCAGACTTGTTCGAAAAATTTAAAAATGTTGGGTGGGAATGCTTGGTAACTTTCTACGGTAAATCTATATATCCTAGTCTTATAGCTGAATTCTACTCTCATATGGAATTTTCTACAGATCCTTCTAGTTTGTTAAAAAGCATCACTACTTGCATTCAAGGTCAGACATACATTATTGATGAATTGTTTCTTATACATGCACTTCAACTGCATCCCTCTACTTTAGAATTACCTAGGATCAACTTCTATCTTCATCCATCTGGCATTTCTGTAGAAGAATGCATGTTATTTAAGCACAACTTGTCTGTTGTGACTGATCAAATGGTGTCTGCATTATTATTTGATTTTCCTTGCAAAATTGGATTGGAGTTTCTTACTGCTGAGTGTCAATTTTTGGGTAAAATTATGAGAAACAACTTCATGCCTGTTAGTGATGATAGGAAACTGCTGCCCATTGATTTGGAAATCATCAAGAGTATTTTGAATGAGTGCATGCCTTATAACTTTCCCTATTTTTTACTATCATCCTTTGAATTCTGCTTCCATAACAACCGTCTTGGATTTGGTTTGTTTCTTACTCATATTTTCATTTATCTGGACATCCCTGTGTCACAACATCAGTCCCAACTTGTTCCCACCAGTAACATTGTCGCCCATTTAAATCTGCCACCTTAGTCCTTAATAGTGTTTAAACCTGTTGATCATGAGGTTATTGAAACCAACATTAACATGGATACTAAAATTGATTCACTTAATAGCATGAATCAGCTTCTTCTACACAACCAAACTTTTTTGTTAGAAAAGGTAGAAGATGTGCAGTTATCTTTACATGCTGTTAAGTCCATGGAATGTTTTCTCATGGAGAACAATAGACTGGTTATGGGTTATACATATATATATATATATATATATATATATATATATATAGGGGAATATGGAGGTGCACAGCCATGTAACTTTTAAAGTTACACGGTCTACGATCGTAGAGTAGTCACTCCACGATTTGTGAATTCACTCTACTATCGTCAAATCGTGGACTACTCTACGATAGTAGATTGAATTCACTCAACTATCTGTGGACTACTCTACAATAGTAGAGTGAAATCACTCTACGATCGTAGACCGTGTAACTTTAAAAGTTACACGGCTATTTATCTCTATTTTTGCCATATATATATATATATATATATATATATATATATGGAATGATTTTATTCTTGAGATGAATGTTTATTTTTTAATACATATGATGATATGTATGATAATAAATGGGGTTGATTATGGACTATTGACCAATGTGATTGGATTTATTTTGGTTGGATGTTTGAATGAATGAGTTTTATTAAATGGGGTCTGCGTACCTCGTCTTTTCTTGTTTTCTTCTTGATGTAATTTCTATCTATCTCCTATGTACTTTCCCTTGATTGCTGATCAAGGTTTCTATTTAAATTAAATAGTTTAATTGTAATAGGATTAGTTAGAATTTTTTCGAAGAACCGGAGATCGAGGAGCAAGGAGAGCTCGAAGACCCGTTTGTAATGAAGCCCGAGTTTAAATGTAATAGTTATATTTAAATATTTATTCTTGCATCCTAGGGTTTGACCTTTTGGTTCACTTGATGACTCTAGTGAACCAAACTAGAATAAAAGTCCATAATCAATCCACGTAGAATATAGTATTCTATATTTGCATGCTAGTATTATATATATATATATATATATATATATATATATATATATATATATATATTATGCAAACATGCTTCGCATGTTCAATAATATGACGCGTATTTTATATATATATGTGCATGCACGCTAAACAAGATGAGACAAATAATAACATATCCCTCAAAGTTTTTACATATTAAGTCTTAAGCGTTCAAAGATATTTAGAATATCGAACGTCGCCTTCTAGCATGATAAAATTAATAGAGTATTAAATATTTAATATGAGTTTGTTGTGTTACCACAAGGCAAGTATTAAGTATTTAAGATGTTAATTTATCACATTTGATGCTTATAAAGAAAATTGAATAATATTATTTTGTTGTGTCACCACAAGGACAATATTTTTCCTTTTTGAATATATGGAAGTGCTAGGCTGGACTTAACTTAGATAATTTTGATTCGGATATGCCACCACTTGATCAAAATAATCCAAGAGGCAAAACATAAGGAGTTACATGATGATGTAATTGACAAAGAGTTGTCTACCTATTTATTTATGTATACTTTGTTGTGTCACCACAAGCCTATATATATTTAAAATGAGATCCTTATTCTCACTAGCAAAAAACTGTAATCAGATTTTGCCGAACTATATAATGAGGGTAATATAGTTTGAAGAAAATAGTGGGAGATACCGGTTTAAAATAAGACCTAATTTATTTTGATAATTAATTAAATAAATATTTGATAAAATATTATCTTTTCACATGTAGAATTTGAAAATGTCACATTCACTAATTTCATTGTGTAGCATACTTGATGCTAACAAGCTGACCAGACCAAATTACACGGACTAGTTAAGGAATCTGAGAATTGTTCTCATTGCTGAAAAGATTTCTTATGTCCAAAATTCGCCCGTACCTACAAAAGTTGCAGAAACAGCCTCTGAGGAAGAGATTTCTACTTTTAAACAGTGACAAGATGATGCATCTGTGGCTCAATGCATCATGCTCGTATCCATGAGTAACTAGCTTCAGCGTCAGCATGAAACCATGGATGCTCCTGCTATGCTACTGCACCTGCAAGAATTGTATGGTGAGCAAAGTAGGACTGCTAGATATGAAATACTAAGGAGCTCTTACGATCTCAGATGACCAAGGGTACTACCATTGAGACTCATATCTTAGAGATAATCAATCTGATTGAACATCTTGGACAGCTTGGGTTCATCATGGATCGGGAGTTGAGTCAAGATTCATAATATTTTTACTGGGCTAGTTGAGCTCACCATTTACTTTCATTGTTCTCTTTAAGAAATGAGAATATAGCTGGGAGTAGTCGGGGAACAGAGTGATGGTTCGAGATGGTGGCTATAGTAGTCCTCACTATTCTATGAAATAGTGTGATAATAATTGTAATGAGGACTCTATTTGAGTTTGGATATTGTCTACGAGACAATATCCGCGTTAAAACTCTCAGCTACGTTTTTGTCATATTGTACAAATGAAGTTTGTATTTAAATTTTGTACCATGTATTTGGCGACTCAAAATGGGTTGTGTATACCTATTTGAATAAGTAATATTATTTCGTTTCATATTCTTAAATCTACACTTATTTTAATAAGTATTGCTTCTATAATCCTTGAAATTAGTAGAATATCCTTGAATTTTGTGCTTCATGTAGAATCGTTTTATTGAAATATTGGTCTGAATTACTTTATAAATTTTAATATTTTCATTCAGGGTACTATTCACGACAAAATTGGTTTCTTTTATATCCAAATTATTCTTGATACATGAATATCATTCTTGAATTTCACTCCACAATTAGTTATCATGTTGACAATTTTGACAATCTTGAACTCTGGATAAATTGAAATATAAGTCTCTAATATTTATACTTGATCTCACTTGATTGATTCCTAATATCATTGTCATCATTCTCATGCTTATATTGTGGTGAAAGTTGTAAGACCCCAAATTATTATTAAATAAAATTTAAATTTCCTCTATTTATTATTTTGAAATAGTAAGTGTTAAATTGATTAATGAGGTTAGTTATGGGTAAAATGCGCAAATATTTCAAATAAGCAGGTGGTTATAAAATATTCATTGTTGTCGGGGAATATTCGTTTGGTCGTGGAATATTCTTCCTGTCGGGGAATATTCGTACGACGGCGCAGTCTTTTGTGGGCCCCATAACGGAAAGCGATTGGATGAAAAAAAACGACAAGTATATGTTGTTTATTAATAACGGCGTAGTTGTTATCGTTAATACTGTTGAAATACCCGGTGGTTAAAACACAGTAATACGCGTTGTTACACAGTAGCACACTGTATTGCACCAATTATTGATTCTTACGTAAGAATGCACTACTCAATAATGGTTACAGTAATTACTGTTCAGTATTTTATTTTATTGATTCAATAATTGCTGCGTTGATATTTTATATTACTGTTGTTTCAATAATTGTCACTACACAGTATTTCCCATTATCAGATCAATAATTCATATTATTTGAATAATATTATTAGATAACATTATTGGCAATGTCTAGAAAGTTCTGTCTAAGGAGAGGTTTGGTCATCTAATTGCGCGCCAGTAAGGAGAAATCCTTATTAGAAAGCCCCCTCTTTCTTGGGAACGGCCTGGTTGTCATAAATGTGATTATGTAATATTATTTGTGAATAATTAATTATTGATTCATATGATAAGGAAATATTTATTTTTGTGGATATAAATGAGGAATATATTTTTGTGGTTAAAAATGAAGGAGTTAATGTTGAGATTTTTATCAGTATTTTTGTCAGAATGGAGGTATTAAAAATCAGGATTTTTGAGATATTTTGCGGGGGTTATAATTTTTAATCCGACCGTTGGATCGTGGTAATTTTTGGATATGTTATACATATATAAGTTGAGTATATGTCCACAAATTTTGAACCGTTAAAAATGAACGTATGATTTATTATGAATTTTACGAGATGACTGGTTCAAAAATTATTAAATTTTCAGAGTTAATCATTTTGGTAGAAAATTCTAGAATTGGTGGGCCCCACTCTTGGTTGGTGAAGAAATGTGCTGAGATTTTTATTCAAATGTGGTGGGTGGGAATAGTAGCAGGTAAAGCCATCAGGTTGCAGGTTAAGTCTGCTTCGGCGTGCTAACATTTTCCTATAAATAGAGGGCTAAGTTAGAATTAAAAATCACACCAGAAACAAGTTTTCTCTCTTTCTCTCTCTAGATTATTGAGTGTATTTTGTGAGTATTTAGATACTTTGAGAGTTTCTATTCATCAGAGCAAGTGTCTTTCAGCCTTATACCGGTATTCCGACCAGAAGTACTGTCTTTACGAGGTAAGGGATGTTATTTTATTCAAAAATGATATTATTTCTTCAATATCATTATGCCGAAATATTGGTTGAAAATTTTTATCAAATTTGGAACTTTTCACGTCGGGATTACTATTCACGAGTTACTATTCACGAGTTACTATTCACCGAAAAATAAAATTTTTTTCTTTTCGTCCAAAATATCTATTCTGGGTACTAGCTTTGATTGTATCCATGTTTTGATCATTCTTGAATTCTACTTCACTATGAATAATTATAAGGTATTTTTGGACATGGATAAATCGAAATACGAATCCTTAATATTTGTTATTTTGTTTCACTGGATTCGTTTTCTTTAAGATATTTTTCATCATCCTCAGTCCTAAATGATGATATTACTGAATATCTTTGGCCCGTAGTGCAAAGATGAATGATTAACTGATGAATATCTTTGGCCCGTAGTGCAAAGATGAACAGGTGTTGAGATGAACATGACCGACTGGTGATACAAATGAATATCTTTGGCCTGTAGTGCAAAGATGAATATTTGATTAAAGATGGTTATTGATTGTTGTTACAGGGATAAAATATTGATGATGGACTTTTAAATCTTAGAAGATAGTAGAACTCATTCTCTACTTGACTCTTCTAATGGTTTGCTGTTTCCGCTGCAGTTATTGATTTAAAACTTGTTGTCTATTGTATTCTATTAGATTTTTCCCTGTTGAAGACTAACGATAATTTGTTCTGTATTATCTTAGTCATAATGTTCTTTACTGGGCTAGTTGAGCTCACCCTTTTCCTTTTTGTTCCATTTTTCTCAGGAGGCGAGAATGTAGCGAGTACTAGTCGGGGTATGGAATGATGGTTCTAGAAGTTACTTTAGTAGTCCTCACCATTTTTGTGAAATAATGTATCAATAATTGTAATGAGGACTTATTTGAGTGTGGATATTGTCTAAATGACAATATTTGTATTTAAACTCACAGTTCTTGTGTTGTAATAATAAAGATGTAGTTGTTTCTGTACCATGTATTTTGGCGACTCAGAATGGGTGTTGTATACCTATTTTGGGGGCGTCACAGTTGGTATCAGAGCTTAGGGATATGATCTCTGGCGGAGATCGGGGAATAGAACTAGGAGGGGAGAGACGAATAAATCCTTCGCTAGTGTGTCCTACCTAAGCTTATTTATTGGTCAGTCATAATATAGGGGTATTATGTGATTTGTTAATTTATTTAATTAACCTTTGTTTTATGGCAGTATTTGAGAATGTCGACTGAGAATGTTAACAGTGGAGTAAATGAGACCGTGGAGACACCGGTGCTTACCAACGAGGAGAACGTGCAACAGGCTGGCAATGTTCCTCCTGTGAACAACACCAATGAGCAGATGATGAATGATAGAATGTTTAGAAGTTTTTTTGCAATTTATGCAAAACCAGACAAGGGAGACTCGTGTTCAAAATACAGGAAGAAATGATAACAATTCACGGTTTGTCACAGCCAAACAGTTCAAAGAATTGGGACCACCAGAATTTAAGGGAAAGCCAGATCCGATCATGGCAGAAACGTGGGTCAAGCAAATTACCAAGATATTCGATGTCTTGGGATGCACGGAAGAACAGAAGGTTCCATTCGCCACCTTTATGTTTTGTGGCGAGGCAGACTACTGGTGGGAGTCTGTGAAGCGTACCCATCCAGCCGCACTCAGCATGTCTTGGGAGACATTTCAGAAACTGTTCAATGATAAGTACTTTCCTGAAAGTATTCGTCATATGAAGGAGGTAGAGTTTATTAGATTAGAGTAGGATAATATGACGGTATCTCAGTACGAGGCAAAGTTTGCAGAGTTGTCCAGGTTTGCACCTCATTTGGTGGAGAATGAGGAACGTATGACGAGGATGTTTCTGAGAGGTTTGAAACCCGGCATACGTCAATATCTCATTTCTCATAAATTTTCTATCTATTCAGATGTTGTCAACAGGGCTCAATTATTAGAGCGAGATAACGAGTACGGTCAACTGAGGGACCACAACCAGGATCATATCGGTGACAACAGTCATCAGAACAATGATAACCAGCGGAGAAAGAAAAATACAGACAAGAACGGCAACCACTCTGGTGGTAATCGTGGCTATGAAAATAGAAGAAGCGAGTCGGGAGGAGATTTTAAAAAGAGGAGATTCAACAATGACAATACGAAGACGTCAGTACCAGAAACAACTGGTTCCAAGGGAGGAGAACGACCACCGGTTATATGCTATAAGTGCGGAAAAGAAGGACATATCAGCCCAAACTGCCCACAACAGTTTAAGGTATGTTATAATTGTGGAAAGGAAGGACATATCGCTCGAGATTGCACTGTAGAAAAACCAAGTCCAGCGGGGATGGTGACTCAAAAAGCTGCCCCAGAAAAGATAAAGTCAACGGTTCCTGGAAGAGCGTTTGTCGTGACTGGTCAACATGCGAGGAACCCAAACGAGGTGATCACGGGTAAGCTAATCATAAATTCATGTGAAGTTTATACCTTATTAGATACCGGTTCTACCCATTCTTTTATCTCTCCTGCTTGTGCTCAACATTTAAACTTGACTCCGGAGAAGTTAGACTTTGATTTATCTGTGAAAACTCCGTTAGGAGAAACTTTCATCACATCCACTGTTTATAAATCTTGTGTGATCCAAGTTGGCACCATCACCTTACCTGTTGACCTTATCTCTTTAAAGATACTTACTTTTGATGTGATTTTAGGGATTGATTGGCTAACTACTTATCATGCCAAAATTGATTATTTTCGTAAGGTTGTTAGTTTTCATATTCCTAACCAACCTGTTGTACGAATTCAAACAACTAAGCCATTAAAATCAATCACTGTTATATCAAGCCATAAAGCCATTCGTTTATTAAAAAACGGATGTCAAGCTTTCTTAGCCCATGTTATGGATTTGAATAAAGACACGTCAAATTTGAATAATATTCCTGTTGTTATTGACTTTCCTGACGTATTTCCTGAAAAACTTCCCGGTCTACCCCCGGAACGTGAAATTGAATTCTTTATTGATCTTGAACCTGGTACAAAGCCCATTTCTAAAACCACATATCGAATGGCTCCTATTGAACTTCAGGAGTTAAAGGTCCAACTACAAGAATTGTTGGACATCGGTTTCATTCGTCCTAGTACATCTCCTTGGGGTGCTCCTGTTTTATTTGTAAAGAAGAAAGATGGGAGTATGCGACTTTGTATTGATTACCGGGAATTAAACCATGTCACTATTAAGAATAGGTATCCGCTACCTCGTATTGATGACATGTTTGACCAGTTACAAGGAGCACAATTCTTTTCAAAGATCGATCTTCGTTCTGGATATCATCAGCTGAAGGTTAAAACTGAGGATATTCCAAAGACTGCCTTCAGAACTCGGTACGGGCATTATGAGTTCCTAGTCATGTCTTTTGGATTGACTAATGCTCCTGCGGCTTTCATGGATATGATGAACCGAGTATTCAAGGATTATTTGGATCAGTTCGTTGTTGTCTTTATTGATGACATCCTCATATATTCCAAAAGCCGTGAAGATCATGAGCATCATTTGAAGCTGGTACTCCAAAGGCTGCGTGAAAATAAGTTATATGCTAAGTTGAAGAAATGCGAGTTCTGGCTTGAGGAAGTAGCTTTCCTAGGGCACGTGGTGTCAAAACATGGAGTATCTGTTGACCCGGCGAAGATTGAAGCAATACAAAGTTGGGAGCAACCAAAGACGGTGACCGAAGTACGTAGCTTTCTAGGCTTAGCTGGTTATTATCGAAGATTCGTGGAAGGGTTTTCTCAAATCGCTACCCCGTTAACTCAGCTAACTCGGAAAGATATCAAATTCGTATGGAGCGAGGAATGCGAGAAGAGTTTTCAAGAGCTTAAGAGGAGACTCATTTCGGCACCTGTTCTGACAATACCATCTGGTTCAGATGGATTTGTTATCTACAGTGATGCTTCAGGCAAAGGGTTAGGATGTGTTCTCATGCAACATGGGAAAGTCATAGCCTATGCCTCGCGACAACTCAAAGAATATGAGAGGAATTATCCTACTCATGATTTGGAGTTGGCAGCAGTAGTTTTCGCGTTGAAGATCTGGAGACACTACCTGTATGAGGAGAAAGTGGAGATCTATACAGATCATAAAAGCCTCAAATATTTCTTCACCCAAAAGGAACTCAACATGCGGCAGCGACGTTGGCTCGAGCTGTTGAAAGATTACGACCACACTATTCAATACCATCCTGGAAAAGCAAACGTGGTAGCTGACGCGTTGAGCAGAAGATCTTATGCAGGAACGAGTGCGATGATGTCAAGTATACGCATAGAACCAACTTTAATTGATAAAGTTAAAGTTGCTCAAACCACAGACCCGGAGCTGATGCGTATGAAGAAGAAAGTGCAAGAAGGTGCTATTCCAGAAGCAAGAATCGATGAAGAAGGAATACTTCGAGTCCACTCCAGACTTTGTGTTCCTAACGATTCTGATTTGAAGTACAAGATCATGATGGAAGCACACAATACACCATTTGCAATCCATCCTGGAAGTACCAAAATGTATCGTGATCTTCGACATATATTTTGGTGGAATAATATGAAGAGAGAGATTGCAAAGTTTATCTCGAGGTGTTTAACTTGTCAACGTGTAAAGGCGGAACATCAAGTGCCAAAGGGTCCATTGCAACCACTTGAGATTCCGAAATAGAAGTGGGAACACATTACCATGGATTTCGTTACGGGTCTTCCCACGGTTTCTCAAGGCATAAATGCTATTTGGGTTATTGTTGATAGATTAACCAAGTCTGCTCATTTCTTGCCGATACGGGAGACTTATTCCCTTGAACGTCTTGCTCGTATATACGTAGATGAGATTGTGAGACTGCATGGCATGCCAGTATCCATAGTTTCGGATCGTGACCCAAGATTTACTTCAAGATTTTGGGTTAGCTTGCAAAAAGCTATGGGCACAGATTTACGATTTAGTTCGGCATACCATCCTCAAACGGACGGACAATCAGAGAGGACTATTCAAACCCTTGAAGATCTATTAAGACTTTGTGTCCTAGATTTCAAAGGGAGTTGGGATAAGTACCTACCATTGGTGGAATTCTCCTATAATAACAGTTATCAGGCAAGTATAGGCGTGGCCCCATTTGAAGCATTATATGGACGAAAGTGTCGCTCTCCAGTATGCTGGGAAGAGGTGGGTGAAGCAACATTGTTGGGATCAGAGTTGGTACGCATGACTACAGAGAAGATCCAAACGATTCGACAACGTATACAAACGGCACAGGATCGACAAAAGAGTTATGCGGATCTTCATCGAAAGGACGTAGAATTTGACATTGGGGATCATGTATTGTTGCGTGTGGCTCCATGGAAAGGAGTTACAAGATTTGGGAAGAGAGGAAAGCTCAATCCACGATTTATTGGTCCATTTCAGATTCTTGACCGAGTAGGAAATGTGGCCTATAGACTCGCGTTACCTCCAAGTATGTCTCGTGTTCATAATGTTTTTCATATATCTGTGTTACGTAAATATGTGAAAGACCCAGACCACGTTATTGAGTTAGAACCGGACGAGATAGCTGAAGACTTAACGTACGAGGAGGTACCTGTCAAGATTTTAGATAGAAAGGAGCATGTCCTATGCATGAAGGTCATACCACAAGTAAAAGTTTTGTGGAGAAACCATGCTATTGAGGAAATGACCTGGGAGTTAGAAACGGAAATAAAAGTGAGGTATCCTCATCTTTTCGAAACACCAGGTACGTACGTCAATTTCGAGGACGAAATTTCATAAGGAGGGGAGGTTGTAAGACCCCAAATTATTATTAAATGAAATTTAAATTTCCTCTATTTATTATTTTGAAATAGTAAGTGTTAAATTGATTAATGAGGTTAGTTATGGGTAAAATGCGCAAATATTTTAAATAAGCAGGTGGTTATAAAATATTCATTGTTGTCGGGAAATATTCGTTTGGTCGTGGAATATTCTTCCTGTCGGGGAATATTCGTACGACGGCGCAGTCTTTTGTGGGCCCCATAACGGAAAGCAATTGGATGAAAAAAAAGACAAGTATATGTTGTTTATTAATAACGGCGTAGTTGTTACCGTTAATACTGTTGAAATACCCGGTGGTTAAAACACAGTAATACGCGTTGTTACACAGTAGCACACTGTATTGCACCAATTATTGATTCTTACGTAAGAAGGCACTACTCAATAATGGTTACAGTAATTACTGTTCAGTATTTTATTTTATTGATTCAATAATTGCTGCGTTGATATTTTATATTACTGTTGTTTCAATAATTGTCACTACACAGTATTTCCATTATCAGATCAATAATTCATATTATTTGAATAATATTATTAGATAACATTATTGGCAATGTCTAGAAAGTTTTGTCTAAGGAGAGGTTTGGTCATCTAATTGCGCGCCAGTAAGGAGAAATCCTTATTGGAAAGCCCCCTCTTTCCTGAGAACGGCCTGGTTGTCATAAATGTGATTCTGTAATATTATTTGTGAATAATTAATTATTGATTCATATGATAAGGAAATATTTATTTTTGTGGATATAAATGAGGGATATATTTTTGTGGTTAAAAATGAAGGAGTTAATGTTGAGGTTTTTATCAGTATTTTTGTCGGAATGGAGGTATTAAAAATCAGGGTTTTTGAGATATTTTGCGGGGGTTATAATTTTTAATCCGACAGTTGGATCGTGGTAATTTTTGGATATGTTATACATATATAAGTTGAGTATATGTCCACAAATTTTGAACCGTTAAAAATGAACGTATGATTTATTATGAATTTTACGAGATGACTGGTTCAAAAATTGTTGAATTTTCGGAGTTAATCATTTTGGTAGAAAATTCTAGAATTGGTGGGCCCCACTCTTGGTTGGTGAAGAAATGTGCTGAGATTTTTATTCAAATGTGGTGGGTGGGAATAGTAGCAGGTAAAGCCATCAGGTTGCAGGTTAAGTCTGCTTCGGCGTGCTAACATTTTCCTATAAATAGAGGGCTAAGTTAGAATTAAAAATCACACCAGAAACAAGTTTTCTCTCTTTCTCTCTCTAGATTATTGAGTGTATTTTGTGAGTATTTAGATACTTTGAGAGTTTCTATTCATCAGAGCAAGTGTCTTTCAGCCTTATACCGGTATTCCGACCAGAAGTACTGTCTTTACGAGGTAAGGGATGTTATTTTATTCAAAAATGATATTATTTCTTCAATATCATTATGCCGAAATATTGGTTGGAAATTTTTATCAAATTTGGAACTTTTCACGTCGGGGTTACTATTCATGAGTTACTATTCACGAGTTACTATTCACGAGTTACTATTCACCGAAAAATAAAATTTTCTTCTTTTCGTCCAAAATATCTATTCTGGGTACTAGCTTTGATTGTATCCATGTTTTGATCATTCTTGAATTCTACTTCACTATGAATAATTATAAGGTATTTTTGGACATGGATAAATCGAAATACGAATCCTTAATATTTGTTATTTTGTTTCACTGGATTCGTTTTCTTTAAGATATTTTTCATCATCCTCAGTCCTAAATGATGATATTACTGAATATCTTTGGCCCGTAGTGCAAAGATGAATGATTAACTGATTAATATCTTTGGCCCGTAGTGCAAAGATGAACAGGTGTTGAGATGAACATGACCGACTGGTGATACAAATGAATATCTTTGGCCTGTAGTGCAAAGATGAATATTTGATTAAAGATGGTTATTGATTGTTGTTACAGGGATAAAATATTGATGATGGACTTTTAAATCTTAGAAGATAGTAGAACTCATTCTCTACTTGACTCTTCTAATGGTTTGCTGTTTCCGCTGCAGTTATTGATTTAAAACTTGTTGTCTATTGTATTCTATTAGATTTTTCCCTGTTGAAGACTAACGATAATTTGTTCTGTATTATCTTAGTCATAATGTTCTTTACTGGGCTAGTTGAGCTCACCCTTTTCCTTTTTGTTCCATTTTTCTCAGGAGGCGAGAATGTAGCGAGTACTAGTCGGGGTATGGAATGATGGTTCTAGAAGTTACTTTAGTAGTCCTCACTATTTTTGTGAAATAATGTATCAATAATTGTAATGAGGACTTATTTGAGTGTAGATATTGTCTAAATGACAATATTTGTATTTAAACTCACAGTTCTTGTGTTGTAATAATAAAGATGTAGTTGTTTCTGTACCATGTATTTTGGCGACTCAGAATGGGTGTTGTATACCTATTTTGGGGGCGTCACAAAAGTCATCTTTGGCCCGTAATGCATAGATGGACTATTGATTGGTATGATTATGACAAGGAATTGTGTATTGGTATAATCATGACCTGTAATGTTACAGACAAATGATGTGATTGAAAGTAGTATGCATACAAGTCAATCATGTATGATGATAAAGCATATACTTTGTAATCAATCTTATTTATTTATTAATAAAAGAATTATTTATTAAAGGCATTTAATTATCTACATCGTGATGTTTTAATAATATGTGATAAACTCATAGTTTTAAGAAATGCTTTTAGAATCATGATGAGATCATGCTAATGAGATCTAAATTCTTAAATAGCTTAAAACTAAAATATTCTCAATCGATGAATTACTAAAAAGAGGATTAGTGAATCCGGATAGATTGGTACATATGTTGCTTGCTCATTGGATGATAATGATTAATCTCATGATCATTTGTGTGGAGACACTAAAGCAAGTATTTAGTGCTTATTGGAGAATAAGTTCACTGAACGTGACTCGCTAAAGAATACCTAATAGAGTTTTACTTGTCTGCCCATAGGAATTCCTGTATTGATAGTAGTACAAATGATCCTTAGACTTGAGATCATCATAGTATCTTATATATAATGAATTACACTTTGACTTATTCCTTAAGACCCTTAGGGCATATCACATGGTATGCTTGGGTGTAATAAGTTGTATATGGAAATAATGAATGATCAATAAAGAATCTACCACTTCTAGTAAAAGAAGAGAAATGTCCTATGTGATTCGATAAATGACAACCCAGGAATCCTTGGCCAAGGTGGAATGAAATTATAAAGTAGTTTCTAATTTGCATTCATTAGGAGTTGTGCATTTAGGAATCGAAATATATATAATTAAATAAAATAAAACTTGACAGTAATTCCATGTCTTATATTTAATTGGAACATTGTATCGTGGAATGTTTGAATTGTACGGTAACTATTTACTCAAAAGTTCTTTTATAATTAATGTTGAAATCTATATTATCTGGAAAGTCGTTGATCGCTAGGGAGGCTTATCCCTATTGTAGAATAAATATTATGTATTTAAATAAAGGCTTAAATATCATTTACTACCCTAAACTATAGGCCATATTCCACTTCGGTGATCCACCTTTTAATTTTGTCAAGTAAATGATTGAATTATTAATTTTTTTCGATTTCATTCAATTGGGCATGCCACTTCAGAAATTGCTGACGTGGCATCCTAATTGGCTAAATGAGTGCTTATGTGTAAAAAGAATATATATTTTTAATGAGATCAAAAGACAAAAAGGTAAAATAACAAATAAAACAACTAAAAATTACACAAATAATATAAATTAGAAAATATATAAAATTAACATTAATAATTAAGAAAATTACAAAAAAAAACATAATTATGAATAATTACACAAGTAAATTAACTTAAAAAATTACACAACTAACATAAATTAAACGTAATAAATTAATTAACAATTAAACTAAACTAAACAACAAAAAAATATAATTAAACAAAACATACATAATAAACAACATGTTATAAGCGGATGACGAGGGCAAAGCACCCAACGCCATTGAGTTCTTTGGGGCAGGGATATTTGATAAGAACGATTTAACAGATGGGGTCTGATTCATAGATTTAAAAGCTTTTGACTTTTTTCTTTGCTTTTCCTTCTCATCCTCATCATCGCTGTGACGCCCCCAAAATAGGTATACAACACTCATTCTGAGTCACCAAATACATAGTACAGAAAGCAAACTACAACTTCAATAATACAATTGTCATGTAAAATACGACAACACATACGGTGAGTTTAAATACAAATATTGTCTTCTGGACAATATCCATACTCAAATAAATTCTCATTACAATTATTCAAACATTATTTTACAGAAATAGTGAGGACTGCTAAAACATCTTTCTAGAACCATCACTCCATACCCCGACTAGATCCTGCTATGTTCTCACCTCCTGAGAAAAAAAATGGAACAAAAAGGAAAATGGTGAGCTCAACTAGCCCAGTAAAGAATATTATGACTAAGATAATATACAACAAATTATCATTAGTATTCAACAGGGAAAAATCTGATAGAATATAATCGACAACAAGTTTTAGATCAACAACTGCAGCGGAAACAGCAAACCATTAGAAGAGTCAAGTAGAGAATGAATTCTACTATCTTCTAAGATTTAAAAGTCCATCATCAATATTTTATCCCTGTAACATCAATTAATAATCATCTTTATCCAAATATTCATCTTTGCACTACAGGCCAAAGATATTCATTTGTATCACCTGTCAGTCATGTTCATCTCAACACATGTTCATCTTTGCACTGCAGGCCAAAGATATTCATCAAGTAATCATACATCTTTGCACTACAGGCCAAATATATTCAGTAATATCATCATTTAAGACTGAGGATGATGAAAAATATCTTAAAGAGAACGAATTCAGTGAGACAGAAGGACAAATAGTAGGGATTCGTATAACAGTTTATCCAAGATCAATAATACTTCATAATAATCAATTGTGAAGCAAAATTCAAAAATAAAGATCAAAACATGGATACAATCAAAGATAGTAACCATAATAGACATCTAGGACAAAAAGAGAAAATTTTATTTTTCGGTGAATAGTGCCGTATTCGTGAATAGTAACGTATACGTGAATAGTAACCCCGACACAGAAAGTTCCAAATTTGATAAAAACTCATGCTAATATTTCAGCATAATGATATTGAAGAAAATAATATCATTTAAGAAGAAAATAATATCCCTTACCTCAAAATATCAGTACTTCTGGTCAGAATACCGGTATAAGGCTGAAAGAAACTTGCTCTGATGAATAGAAACTGTCAAAGTATCTAAATACTCACAAAATACACTCAATAATCTAGAGAGAGAAAGAGAGAAAACTTGTTTCTGGTGTGATTTTCAATTCTAACTTAGCCCTCTATTTATAGGAAAATGTTAGCACGCCGAAGCAGACTTAACCTGCAACCTGATGGCTTTACCTGCTACTATTCCCACCCACCTGATAAACTCCGAAAATTCAACAATTTCTGAACCAGTCATCTTGTAAAATTCATAATAAATCATACGTTCATTTTTAACGGTTCAAAATTTGTGGACATATACTCAACTTATATATGTATAACATATCCAAAAATTACCATGATCCAACGGTCGGATTAAAAATTATAACCCCCATAAATATCTCAAAAATCCTGATTTTTAATACCTCCATTCCGACAAAAATACTGATAAAAACCTCAACATTAACTCCTTCATTTTTAACCACAAAAATATATCCCTCATTTATATCCACATAATATAAATATTTCCTTATCATATAAATCAATAATTAATTATTCACAAATAATATTACAGAATCACATTTATGACAACCAGGCCGTTCCCAGGAAAGAGGGGGCTTTCCAATAAGGATTTCTCCTTACTGGCGCGCAATTAGATGTCCAAACCTCTCCTTAGACAGAACTTTCTAGACATTGCCAATAATGTTATCTAATAATATGAATTATTGATCTGATAATAGAAAATACTGTGCAGCAACAATTATTGAAACAACAATAATATAAAATATCAACGCAGCAATTATTGAATCAATAAAATAAAATATTGAACAATAACTACTATAACAATTATTGAGTAGTGCCTTCTTACGTAAGAATCAATAATTGGTGCAATACCGCGTGCTACTGTATTTTAACCACCGGGTATTCCAACAGTATTAACGGTAACAACTACGCCGTTATTTATAAATAACTTATACTTGTCGTTTTCTTCATCCAATCGCTTTCCGTTATGTGACCCACACAAGGCTGCGTCGTCGTACGAATATTCCCCGACAGCAAGAATATTCCACGACCAAACGAATATTCCCCGACAAAATGAATATTTTATAATCACTTGCTTATTTTGTAAAATTTGCACATTTCACCCATAACCAAATTATTATATCAAATTAACCCCTTATTATTCACAATAATATTTAGAGAAAATTTGATTTTATTCATTAATAAGCTGGGGTCTTACAATCGCCATCATTATCATCAATATTTTTGGATTTAATCATGGAAGGGTTAATGGGCGGGCTGAATTGAACAACCCTTTTGGTATTTGAGGGCATATTTGGGTATGGGTTTTGGGTCTTTGGCTGCGGGAGGACAGAGAATAAAGAGGAGGGTTTGGGTTTGTTGGAGGAGGGAGAGGATTCTAGGGGAATTGAAGAAGAGGAGAAGGACGATGTTAGGTTTTTTGCAGGAGGGGGGTCAGGTAGGTTGGATTTCGGAGGAGGAAGAGAGAGAAAAAGGAATTTTGGTGGTGGAAGAGAAAAGAATATGGATGAGTTTAATGATAAAAAAAATACGAATGAAGATTTGAAGAGAGAGAGATCATGGCAACCCATCTCAGGACTGAATTTGGGGAATGAAGATTTTTTAGTTAATTTACTTGTGTAATTATTCATAATTATTTTTTTTTCTGTAATTTGCTTAATTATTAATGTTAATTTTATATATTTTCTAATTTATACTATTTGTGTAATTTTTAGTTATTTTATTTGTTATTTTACCTTTCTGTCATTTGATCTCATTAAAAATATATATTCTTTTTACACATAAGCACTCATTTAGCTTATTAGGATGTCACGTCAGCAATTTCTGACGTGGCAGGCCCAATTGAATGAAATCAAAAAAAATTAATAGTTCAATCATCTAATTGACAAAATTGAAAGGTGGATCACCGAAGTGGAATATGACATATAGTTTAAGGTAGTAAATCATATTTAAGCCTTAAATAAATTAATAGTTTAATTTATTTATTTAAATAAGATTAGAATTGTTCTAATTGATTTATTCATAACCGGTTTAATATGGAGAACCTAAAGGATCACACCATAAAAGGAAGAATAATTATTTAAGAAGTTAATGGTATAAATTAACAAGAGGAGTCTTATTAATATTATTACAATTATTATTATTTTTTAATTTCTAAAAGAGTTTATGAATTAATTTAATATAAGTACTCTCATTTATTCCTAATAGGATTAGGAGGCAAAATTAGTTAAAGAAGTTTAATTAATTATTCCTAATAAGATTAGGGAGCCTTATTAATTAAAGTAGTTTAATTAAATAAATAATACCTTATTTTAATTAAATAGGGTTACTTGATATCTTTATAAGAGGAGTCTTACATCAGATATCATAAATACGTAATTTCAATTGTTGGAGAGTATGCCCCCTTTTTTTTACAGAGATAGAAAACTAGGGTTTGAGCCAATACACCCTTCTTCTTGAATATTCTTCTTTTTTAGTGGATCACCTCTAGAGGCCATACACTTGGGTGGCTAACATTGATCAAAGGAAAGGAATCTAACCCGAAGATTCAAGGAGATCATGGAGGAATAGGAGTTGAACTTGTACCTATAGAAGCTCATATCTACAAGGGTATGATTCCATAACTTCTTGTTCTTCGCTTTAATTAATAATATGCATAAATGATGATCCGAGTAATTAATTTGTGAAAAATTTAAAATCTGATTTTACTTTGCTACCTTTTATTTTGCAATTTAATTGCTACTTTGATCTTCACAAAATCTTACAGTGGTGAAAGTCCTCTTTGGCCCGTAGTGCATAGATGGACAGTTATTTGTCATGATCATGACCACTGGTGATACTAACGAATATCTTTGGCCCGTAGTACATGGATAATTCGTTGATGTGAAATATTTATTGATTGGTGTTACATGGATAAAATATTGATGATAGATTTTTAAATCATAGAAGATAGTAGACATCATGCTCTACTTGACTCTTCTAATAGATTGCTTATTCCGTTGCAGTTATTGATTTAAAACTTATTGTCTACTGTATTCTATCATATTTTTTCCTGTTGAGGATTAAGGATAATTTGTTTTACATTATATTAGTCACAATATTCTTTACTTGGCTAGTTGAGCTCACCCTTTTCTTTTATTGTTATCTTCAGAAAATGAGAATATAGCCGGGACTAGTCGGGGAATGGAGTGATGGTCCAAGATGGTTGCTATAGTAGTTCTCACTATTCTATAAAATAGTGTGATAATAATTGTAATAGGGATTTTATTTGAGTTTGAATATTGTCTACAAGATAATATTTGTATTAAAACTCACAGCTTGTGTTTTGTCGTGTTTTACACGACAGTTAATAATTATATAAATGAAGTTTATTTAAATTCTGTACCATGTATTTGGCGACTAAAAATGGGTTGTATGAACCTATTTTGGGGGCATCACATAGGCGTTTTGTGCAAGCTCCTTCAACACAGTAGTATTATCTGGATAATTCAACAATACTCCTCAGATTCTCCATGACAGATCAACTTTCTATCAAAAATCTTCCAAAAATAACAATTTTTCCAGGTCTGGTAACAAAGAATCCATGTTTGTAAGTGGGGAAGTCGAGACAGCGAGGCATCTGAGTTGTTGTTGACGTTGATCCCTTCAAAGGCTTTATTGTATTTCCCCTTCCATTAACCAATTCCATGTACAACGGAGGAAGTTACGCAAGTAGAGGAGGGAAATGCTTCAGAGTCATCTCTTCCCCAAGACGGATTATTGGTGACGAAGTAAAATCTCAGACAGAAAAGGTCCACTATTTTGGGCCACAAGGACAAGAATAGGTGATAATAATGGGATGAACGTGCTTGCTTTCTTATTGTTGAATGCCATCAATACATTTATGTTCCTTAGTGTTGTGTTCTCACCTATATTATACCTAGGAAGGCTGGTCCAAGCGTATTAGGAATCGAACGTTGACAGAGACCTCGACCTCAGACGCATTTTTAGGTAGAACTGTGGCGATATTGATGATGGTCACACGGAGAAGCCAAAGACAAATTGAGGAGATCAGAGAGAAATATGGGGGACTTTTTGTTCGAATAAGCCCACGTGCTTTCACAATGTCCCGCTCTGTGCTCTTTCTGCAAAGTTTTCATTTACGTCCTTTGGAAGAAGAACAACTTTGTCTGTTGTTCCTTTTTAATTCTGGCTAAGTCAAAACCTTGAGACCTAACATCATGTATTGTTGCTTGCCACCACTTTTATTGAAAAGTAATCACATGGGCATAATCCTAAGCATGAGCAAACAAGGTAAAAATAGGCATTAATAAACATAAGAGGAACTGTGACGCCCCAAAATAGGTCAACACAACCCATTATGAATTGCCAAAAATATGGTACATAATTCAAATACAGATGTCAATTATACAACTATTAATTGTCGTGTAAAATACGACAAAACATGAGCTGTGAGTTTCAATACAAATATCGTCTCGTAGACAATATCCAAACTCAAATAAAGTCTTCATTATAATTATTGTCACAATATTTTACAAAATATTGAGGACTGTTATAATAACCATCTTGAACCATCACTCCACTCTCCGACTAGTCCCAGCTACATTCTCGCCTCCTGAGAAGAACAATGGAACCAAAAGGAAAAGGGTGAGCTTAACTAGCCCAGTAAAAAATATTATGACTAAGATAATGTAGAACAAATTATCCTTAGTCCTCAACAGAAAAAAATCTGATAGAATATAATAGACAACAAGTTTTAGAATAACAACTGCAGCGAAAATATAATGCATTAGAAGAGTCAAGTAGAGCATGATGTCTACTATCTTCTATAATTTAAAAGTCCATCATCAATATTTTATCCTTGTAACACCAATCAATAAATATTTTCAATCAACGCATTATCTATGTACTACGGCCAAAGATATTCGTTAGCATCGCCAGTAGTCATGATCATGTCAAACACCTGTTCATCTATGCACTACGAGCCAAAGATGACTTTCACCACAAACCTTATCTGTAACATTAAATGTCATGACTATACCAATACATAATTCCTGGACATAATCATACCAATCAACAGTCCATCTTTGCACTACGGGCCAAAGATGACTTTCAGTACCATATAAGCTTGATGATGATGACAATGATATAAAGACTCAATCAAGTGAGATCAATGATAAATATTAGAGACTTATAATTCAATTTATCCAGAATTTAAAAATGTCAAAATTGTCAACATGATAACTAATTGTGGAGTAAAATTCTGTTGTGAATTAAATTCTGTTGTGAATAGTACTCATGAATAGTACCGTATGAATAGTACCCAGACATGAAAAGATTAAAATTTAATAAGAAAGTTCAGACCAATATTCTAGTGAAATGATATTAGATGAAGCGCAAAACTTAAGAAATTTCTAATCATTTCAGGAATTATAGAAACAATACTTGCCATAGTAAGTTTAAATTTAAGAATATGAAATGAAATAATATCACTTACATAATATGGAGTATGAAAGAAAATAATATTTCTCACGAGTATTGAAATAAAATAATATCTTTTACCTTAGTAGAAACTAGTTTTGACTTGGAATATAGAATATTATCCTGAGAAAAACTTGCACTAAAAGCTACACTTAAAATATTCTTATACTCAAAAGAAATACTTACAATATTATAGTAAGAAAGCTGGATATTTTTGGTGTGTTTAGGAAGGAGGGGTAACCTCCCCTTTATAGTGCAGCACGGAGGAAAAATTAAACAAGACTGCCTAACTCCCTGCCTAATTTTCCTCTGCTTAACTTCCTTTTCTTTTCCTTTCCTTGCCTAACCAACAATTCCTTAAGGGCCCACATAATTTAGAAAACCAAAGAATTGCAGGAGATGTGCACGAAGAATTCAAAACCAAAATGATAATCTTTACTCCACTTTTACTCACATGCTAAAAATTATATATTATAATAATAATAATGTTACCATTTAAATTATAAAAAAAAATTATATTATTATATTAATACATTATTATAATATAATATTATAATAATATATTTGAATGAATATTTTATCAGAGAAAATAATTGTGATTCCATAGAAAAATATTTCAAACTTTCAACAAATGTTTCATGCTAAATTCATTTATTTATATCAAAATTGAACCAATATCCACCACATAATAATTATTCACAATTAATGTGACGCCCCCAAAATTAGGTATACATCACCCATCTTGGGTCGTCAGATACATAGTACAGAATACAAATACAACTTACTAATACAACTGTCGTGTACAATACGACAAAACATAAACTGTGAGTTTGAATACAAATATTATCTTCTAGAGAGTATTCATACTCAAAAGGAGTCCTCATTACATTTATTAACACACCATTACATAGAATAGTGAGGACTACTAACTAATACTATCATTCGGACCATCACTCCGTTCCCCGACTTGCCCCAGCTACGTTCTCATTTCCTGAAGAGAACAGTGAAAGAAAGGGTGAGCTCAACTAGCCCAGTAAGAAATATTATGACTAAGATAATGCAGAATAAATTATCATTAGCCTTCAACAATGTTAAACTGATAAAATATAATAGACATCAAGTTTAACTGCAGCGGAACAAGCAACCCATTAAAAGAGTCAAGTAGAAAATAAACTCTACTATCTTTTATGATTTAAAAGATTTTTCAACACTGTGATCGCTGAGACTCAGCTTAATAAAATAATCCACATCATCGAATCACCCCTGCACTACGGCCAAGGATATTCGTATATTCATTAATGGTCATGATCATGCCAACAACTGTCCATCAATGCACTACGGGCCAATGAGGACTTTTACCACATCATTTTTAACATTACGGTCATGATTATACCGAATAATCCCTGGTCATAATCATACCAAGTCCATCTATGCACTACAGGCCACAGATGACTTTCAACATTTTATAAACATGAGGATGATGACAATGATATAAGAATTCAATAAAACAAGTTCAAGAATTAATTTATCCAAGAATTAACAACGTCCAAATTGTCAACATGATACTGCTTTGTGGAGTAAAATTCAAAAATGCTTAGAAGAATATTTTCATGAAAAGATACTGGATGAAACGCAATTATCAAGGATATTCCACAAATTTCATGGAGTATAGAAGTCAAAACTTAACCAACTGAGTATAATAAAGAATGGAATAACAAAAGAAATCACCATGCATGCGATAGACCGCACAGACAGGTTATTCCAACAGAATAATAAATAATGGAACCAGGTCCGGCGTAAACGCACAGACAAGATATTCCGACAGAATAATAAATAATAGAACCAGGTCCGGTGTAAAACACACAGACAGGATATTCCGACAGAATAATAAATAATGGAACCAGGTCCGGTGTAAAACACACAGACAGGATGTTCCAACAGAATAATAATAAAAACGGAACCAGGTCCGGTGTAAAACACACAGACAGGATGTTCCAACAGAATAATAGAAGAATGTCACCAAGTATAGGGTAGACCACGTATACAGGTTATTCCAACAGAATAATAAGAAATAGAATAACAACAGTTCTCTTCATGAATAAGAAAGAATAACACCCCTTACCGTTTTAAAGACGAGCTGAAATAAGGAAGTAGTTAAGTAGCAGAATACTCTTCTTCTCTCTCTCTATAGTTTCTCTCTCTAGAGTTCAGTGAATTCGTAAGAAATAATGAAGGAATGAGCTGCTATTTATAGAAAAATAGAATGCATAGTAACTAATCCATGAACGGTCCAGATTGATTACTTTAATCTGACGGTCCATATTTAAAGAAAAATCTTTTAAATAAAATATAATATATTCTATTTATAGAATAACTTTAATAAAGTATTATGTTTTATATAAAAAGATGTTTCTGTTTTATTACGTTAATAATACGAATAAAACAAAACGTCATTATCGCTAAATAATTCATATTATTAACTGACAATAATTGAATCAAACTGAGTGACTTCTCACATAAGCATTAATAATCAATACCGTGTGCTACTATGCAACCACACGTATTACTGTACTTTTACTACCGAGTAGTTCAACAGTAACAATGGTAAAATTTCTGCCGTTATTTTTAATAAAATATTTTTGTCGTTTTCTCAATCCGACAATAATTCCGTTGTGGGGTCCACCAATGATTGTGTCGTTGTACGAATATTTCCTGTTAAAACGAATATTCCCCGACCAATCGAATATTATATAACAACTTGCGTACTTTGCAAAATTTATAAATATTACCCACAACTATAACATTATATCAAATTAACTCCATAATATTCAAAAATGATATTTATAGAAAATTCATCTTTATTTATAAAAGTTGGGGTCTTACAACCTCCCTTTCTTATGAAATTTCGCCCTCGAAATTAGGGTACGTACCTGGTATGTCGAAGAGGTAAGGATACCTTGATTTCATTTCAGATTCTAACTCCCAAGTCATTTCCTCAACATCGTGGTTTCTCCACAAAACTTTGACTTGAGGTATAACCTTGGAGCGTAGAATATGTTCCTTCTTATCCAAGATTTGAACAGGAACTTCTTCATACGTCAAATCTTCCGCTATTTCGTCCGGTTCTAACTCAATAATGTGGTTCGGGTCTTCCACATATTTGCGTAACATGGATATGTGAAAAACGTTATGAACACGAGACATACTTGGCGGTAAAGCGAGTCTATAAGCCACAGTTCCTACTCGATCGAGGATTAAAAATGGACCGATGAATCGAGGATTGAGCTTTCCTCTCTTTCCAAATCTCGTAACTCCTTTCCATGGAGCAACACGTAAGAACACATGATCTCCTACATCAAATTCCACGTCCTTTCGATGAAGATCAGCATAACTCTTTTGTCGATCTTGTGAGGTTTTTATACGTTGTCGGATCGTTTGAATCTTTTCTGTAGTCATACGTACCAACTCCGGTCCCAACAACGTTGCTTCACCCACCTCATCCCAGCATACTGGAGAACGACATTTTCTTCCATACAATGCTTCGAATGGAGCCATGCCAATACTTGCTTGATAACTGTTGTTGTAGGAAAACTCCACCAATGGTAAGAACTTGTCCCAACTTCCCTTGAAGTCAAAGACACAGAGTCTTAATAGATCTTCAAGAGTTTGAATAGTCCTCTCTGATTGTCCGTCCGTCTGAGGATGATATGCTGAACTAAATCGTAACTCCGTGCCCATAGCTTTTTGTAAACTAACCCAAAATCGTGAAGTGAATCTTGGGTCTCGGTCAGAAACTATGGATACTGGCATACCATGCAGTCTTACAATCTCGTTTATGTACATACGAGCAAGACGTTCAAGTGTATAAGTTTCTCGTATCGGTAAGAAATGAGCAGACTTGGTCAATCTATCAACAATGACCCAAATCGCATCAATACCTTGAGAAACCCTTGGAAGACCGGTAACGAAATCTATGGTATGTGCTCCCACTTCCATTCTGGAATTTCAAATGGTTGCAATGGACCTTTTGGTACTTGATGCTCCGCTTTGACTCGTTGACAAGTTAGACACCTTGAGATAAACCACTCTATCTCTCTCTTCATATTGCTCCACCAAAATGTATGACGAAGATCATGATACATTTTGGTACTTCCAGGATGGATTGCAAACGGTGTGTTGTGCGCCTCCATCATGATTTCATACTTTAAATCAGGGTTGTTAGGAACACAAAGTCTGGAGTTGACTCGAAGTATTCCTTCTTCATCGATTCTTGCTTCCGGCATAGCACCTTCTTGCACTTTCTTCCTCATACGCATCAGCTCCAGGTCTGTAGCTTGAGCAGCTTTAACTTTATCGATTAAAGTCGGTTCTACTCGTATATTCGCCATCATCACATGGGTCCCTGGAGTCTTTAACTCTATCTCCATCCTTTGCAAATCACACAAAATGGGTCTTTGTGTTGACAATATCGCACTCGTACTTGCATATGATCTTCTACTCAATGCGTCAGCTACCACGTTCGCTTTTCCAGGATGATATTGAATGGTATGATCATAATCTTTCAACAGTTCAAGCCAACGTCGTTGTCGCATGTTGAGTTCCTTTTGAGTGAAGAAATATTTGAGGCTTTTATGATCCGTAAAGATCTCCACCTTCTCCCCATACAAGTAATGCCTCCAAATTTTAAGTGCAAAGACAACAGCTGCCAACTCTAGATCATGAGTAGGATAATTCCTCTCATATTCCTTGAGTTGTCTTGATGCATAGGCTATGACTTTTCCATGTTGCATGAGAACGCATCCCAACCCTTTGCTCGAAGCATCACTGTAGATGACAAATCCCTCCGAGCCAGATGGTATTGTTAGAACAGGTGCTGAAATGAGTCTCCTCTTGAGTTCTTGAAAACTCTGCTCACATTCTTCGCTCCAACCGAACTTTGTATCTTTCCGAGTCAGCTGAGTTAATGGAGTAGCGATTCGAGAAAATCCTTCCACGAATCTCCGATAATAACCAGCTAGACCGAGAAAGCTACGTACTTCGGTTACTGATTTAGGTTGCTCCCAGCTTTGAATAGCTTCAATCTTTGCCGGGTCAACAGATATTCCACGACTTGATACTACGTGCCCAAGGAATGCTACCTCTTCCAGCCAGAACTCGCATTTCTTCAACTTGGCATAAAGTTTGTATTCACGAAGCTTTTGGAGTACCAGCCTCAAGTGTTGCTCATGATCTTCACGGCTTTTGGAATAAACAAGGATGTCATCGATAAAGACGACCACAAAGTGATCCAAATATTCCTTAAATACCCTGTTCATCATATCCATGAAGGCAGCAGGAGCATTAGTCAATCCAAAAGACATAACTAAGAATTCATAATGCCCATACCGAGTTCTGAAGGCAGTCTTTGGAATATCCTCAGTTCTAACCTTCAGCTGATGATATCCAGAACGAAGATCGATCTTTGAAAAGAATTGTGCTCCTTGCAACTGGTCAAACAGGTCATCAATACGTGGCAATGGGTACCTATTTTTGATGGTGACATGATTCAACTCCCGATAATCAATACAAAGTCGCATACTCCCATCTTTCTTCTTCACGAACAGAACAGGAGCACCCCAAGGAGAAGTACTAGGACGAATAAAACCAATGTCTAACAATTCCTGCAGTTGGGTCTTTAACTCCTGAAGTTCAATAGGAGCCATTCGATATGGGGCTTTGGAAATGGGTTTTGTACCGGGTTCAAGGTCGATACAAAATTCAATTTCACGCTCTGGGGGTAGGCCAGGAAGTTCTTCGGGAAATACGTCAGGAAATTTATTAACAACAGAAATATCATTCAAAGCTGACGTATTTTTGTTTAGATCTGTGACATGAGCTAAGAAAGCTTGACATCCGTTTTTCAATAAACGAATAGCTTTATGGCTTGAGATGACAGCGATTGATTTTAATGGTTTGGTTGCTTGAATTCGCATAATAGGTCGATTAGGAATATGAAAGCTAACAACCTTACGAAAACAATCAATTTTTGCATGATGAGTAGTTAACCAATCAATCCCTAGAATCACGTCAAATGCAAGTATTTTTAATGAAATCAGATCGACAGGTAATGTGTGGGTACCAACTTGAACCAAACAAGACTTATAAACCGTGGATGTAATGAAGGTTTCTCCCAATGGAGTTTCAACAGCTAAGTCAAAGTCTAATTTCTCCGGAATCAAATTTAATCGATGAGCGCAAGTAGGAGAAATAAAAGAATGGGTAGAACCGGTATAAAATAAAGTATAGACTTCGTTAGAGTTTATGATAAGCTTACCCATGATGACCTCATTCGGGTTCCTTGCTTTCTGGGAGTTCACAACAAACGCTCTCCCTTGCACAACCAGTTTTGACTTTTCTGGGACGGCCTTTGGTGCCTCCATCCTAGCTGAATTTGTCTTCGGTAAACGACAAAATCGAGCTAAATGACCTTCTCTTCCACAATTATAACATGCTTTGGACGCCATCGCGCAGTTTGGACTGATGTGCCCCTCCCCTCTGCATTTAAAACATATGATAGGTGGTCGTTCTCCTTCCTTAACAACAGGTGCTGGTGCTGACGTCTTTCCATCATTATTGAATCTCCTCTTCTTGAAATGCCCATTCTTATTGTTTTGGCCTTGATTACCACCGAAGTGGTTACCATTTCTGGCCTGTTGATTCCCTCCACGCTTGTTGTCACCGCTTCGATGACTGCTCTCACTGGTATTATCATTTTGCCGGCTGCTCTCTTTTGGTTGCGTTGTCTCGTTATCGCGCTCCACCAACTGAGCCCTATTTACAACATCTGAATACAAACACAATTTATGAGAAATAAGATGTTGACGTATCTCCGGCTTCAAACCTCTTAAAAACATCCGCGTCATTCTTTCTTCATTATCCACCAGGTGGGACGCAAACCGGGATAACTCCGCAAATTTTGCCTCGTACTGCGACACGGTCATATTATTCTGCTCCAATTTGATGAACTCCACCTCCTTCATGTGACGAATACTCTCGGAAAAGTATTTGTCGTTAAACAGCTCTTGGAACTTCTCCCAAGACATCTTCAGTGCGGCAGGTTGAGTACGCTTTATCGATTCCCACCAGTAATCTGCCTCTCCTCGCAACATAAAGGCGGCAAAGGGAACCTTTTGCTCCTCGGAGCAACCCAAGACATCAAATATCTTGGTGATCTGCTTTATCCATGTTTCAGCTACAAATGGTTTGGGTTCTCCCTTAAACTCCGGTGGTCCCAGCTCCTTAAACTGTTTAGCGGTGACCGCCCGAGAGTTTTCAGTATTTCCACCTACATTGTGGACAGGAGCCGCTTTCACCTGTTGTTGCATGAATTGCATAAAGCCTCTGAACATTTGATCATTCATCATTTGGTCAGTGTTGTTGTTTGCATGAGGATTGTCACCTTCCTGATGCACATTATCCTGATTATTGATATGTGGTGAATCAACAGTCGCCTGTGCTCCATTGCTATTCTCAACATTCTCAGATGCCATTTTCAGATACTGCCACAAAATAAAAATTAATTGATATGTCATATTTTATCCTTATATTATGACCGACCAATTAAATATCATGCAAATAAACTTAGGTAGGTCATACTAGCGAAGGAATTCCCCGTCTCTCCCCTCCTAGTTCTATTCTCACATCTTAGCCAGGGATCATATCCCTAAGCTCTGATACCAACTGTGACGCCCCCAAAATTAGGTATACATCACCCATCTTGGGTCGTCAGATACATAGTACAGAATACAAATACAACTTACTAATACAACTGTCGTGTACAATACGACAAAACATAAACTGTGAGTTTGAATACAAATATTATCTTCTAGAGAGTATTCATACTCAAAAGGAGTCCTCATTACATTTATTAACACACCATTACATAGAATAGTGAGGACTACTAACTAATACTATCATTCGGACCATCACTCCGTTCTCCGACTTGCCCCAGCTACGTTCTCATTTCCTGAAGAGAACAGTGAAAGAAAGGGTGAGCTCAACTAGCCCAGTAAGAAATATTATGACTAAGATAATGCAGAATAAATTATCATTAGCCTTCAACAATGTTAAACTGATAAAATATAATAGACATCAAGTTTAACTGCAGCGGAACAAGCAATCCATTAAAAGAGTCAAGTAGAAAATAAACTCTACTATCTTTTATGATTTAAAAGATTTTCCAACACTGTGATCGCTGAGACTCAGCTTAATAAAATAATCCACATCATCGAATCACCCCTGCACTACGGCCAAGGATATTCGTATATTCATTAATGGTCATGATCATGCCAACAACTGTCCATCAATGCACTACGGGCCAATGAGGACTTTTACCACATCATTTGTAACATTACGGTCATGATTATACCGAATAATCCCTGGTCATAATCATACCAAGTCCATCTATGCACTACAGGCCACAGATGACTTTCAACATTTTATAAACATGAGGATGATGACAATGATATAAGAATTCAATAAAACAAGTTCAAGAATTAATTTATCCAAGAATTAACAACGTCCAAATTGTCAACATGATACTGCTTTGTGGAGTAAAATTCAAAATGCTTAGAAGAATATTTTCATGAAAAGATACTGGATGAAACGCAATTATCAAGGATATTCCACAAATTTCATGGAGTATAGAAGTCAAAACTTAACCAACTGAGTATAATAAAGAATGGAATAACAAAAGAAATCACCATGCATGCGATAGACCGCACAGACAGGTTATTCCAACAGAATAATAAATAATGGAACCAGGTCCGGCGTAAACGCACAGACAGGATATTCCGACAGAATAATAAATAATGGAACCAGGTCCAGTGTAAAACACACAGACAGGATATTCCGACAGAATAATAAATAATGGAACCAGGTCCGGTGTAAAACACACAGACAGGATGTTCCAACAGAATAATAATAAAAACGGAACCAGGTCCGGTGTAAAACACACAGACAGGATGTTCCAACAGAATAATAGAAGAATGTCACCAAGTATAGGGTAGACCACGTATACAGGTTATTCCAACAGAATAATAAGAAATGGAATAACAACAGTTCTCTTCATGAATAAGAAATAATAACACCCCTTACCGTTTTAAAGACGAGCTGAAATAAGGAAGTAGTTAAGTAGCAGAATACTCTTCTTCTCTCTCTCTATAGTTTCTCTCTATAGTTTCTCTCTCTAGAGTTCAGTGAATTCGTAAGAAATAATGAAGGAATGAGCTGCTATTTATAGAAAAATAGAATGCATATCCATGAACGGCCCAGATTGATTACTTTAATCTGACGGTCCATATTTAAAGAAAAATCTTTTAAATAAAATATAATATATTCTATTTATAGAATAACTTTAATAAAGTATTCTGTTTTATATAAAAAGATGTTTTTGTTTTATTACGTTAATAATACGAATAAAACAAAACGTCATTATCGCTAAATAATTCATATTATTAACTGACAATAATTGAATCAAACTGAGTGACTTCTCACATAAGCATTAATAATCAATATCGTGTGCTACTATGCAACCACACGTATTACTGTACTTTTACTACCGAGTAGTTCAACAGTAACAATGGTAAAATTTTCGCCGTTATTTTTAATAAAATATTTTTGTCGTTTTCTCAATCCGACAATAATTCCGTTGTGGGGTCCACCAATGATTGTGTCATTGTACGAATATTTCCTGTTAAAACGAATATTCCCCGACCAATCGAATATTATATAACAACTTGCGTACTTTGCAAAATTTATAAATATTACCCACAACTATAACATTATATCAAATTAACTCCATAATATTCAAAAATGATATTTATAAAAAATTCATCTTTATTTATAAAAGTTGGGGTCTTACAATTAATATTATAAGCTCACAATATTAACAACCAGATCATTCATATGAAAGAAATGGCTTTTCGATAAGGATTTATCTTTATTGGCGCGCAATTATATAACTAACCCCTTTTCTCCACAGAATTTTCTAGATATTACCAATAATACTAATTAATAATATGAATAAGTGTGTCGCGTCAATTATTTATTTAATAATACAAAATATTATTCAGATGATACTGTGACAATAATTGAATCAATAATATGAGATATTGTGCAACAATTACTATGGCAATCTATATAATAAAACAGAACTCATTTTGAATCTTTGACAAAGCACAAGGACCGTTCAGATTTCATCTCAATTATTCCAATTTAATCTAAAGGCTCACATTTCATCTCACACTAAAAACTCCCGCTCAAATCAAATTCACCCTTAAAAATTTCCTCCCAAATCAAATAACAATAATAATAATAATAGTAATGATAATAATAATAATTATTATAATTATAATAATAATAATAATAATAATAATAGTAATAATAAAAATAAAAATAATAACAACAATAATAATAATAATTATAATTATAATAGTAATAATAATAATAATAATAATAATAATAATTATTATTATTATTATTATTATTATTGTTGTTGTTGTTGTTATTGTTGTTGTTGTTGTTGTTGTTGTTGTTGTTGTTAATAATAATAATAATAATAATAATAATAATAATAATAATAATAATAAACATTGCTATAATAATTATTATTATTAATAATTATATTAATAGTAATAATAATAATAATTATTATTATAATAATAGTAATAATAAAAATAAAAATAATAACAACAATAATTATAATTATAATTATAATAGTAATAATAATAATAATAATAATTACTATAATAATTATTATTATTAATAATTATATTAATAATAATAATAATTATTATTATTATAATAGTAATAATAAAAATAAAAATAACAACAACAACAACAACAACAATAATAATAATAATAATAATAATAATATTAATTATTATAATTATTACTATTATTATTATTATTATTGTAATAATTCTAATAATAATAATAATAATTATAATAATAGTAATAATTATTATAATAATAATAATTAATAATAATAATAATAGTAATAATAATAATAATAATCACTACCAGAAAATCGAGCTATAGCGACGGTCACCGACCGTCGCTATAGATGAAAAGACCGTCGCTATAGGATATAGCGACGGTCGGCAACCGTCGCTATAGAAGCCGTCGCAAAAACCTATAGCGACGGTTTTTTTCCCTATAGCGACGGTCAGACCGTCGCCAGAAAACGCCACAAAAACGAGCTTGAAGTTTTTTACCGACGGTCAGGATTTGATATAGCGACGGTCATGACCGTCGCTACAGAAAATTTGGCGCGAATGGCTGAGAGCTATAGCGACGGTCGGCGACCGTCGCTATAGGTAAATTTTGGAGCGAATGTGTGGTCTACTGCGACGGTCGGCGACCGTCGCTATAGGTGAAATTTGGCGCAAATGTACGGTCTATTGCAACGGTCATGACCGTCGCTATAGGTGAGATTTTGCGCAAATATAAGAGGTGTTGCGACAGTCGTGGCCGTCGCTATATGTGTTTTGGCGACAAAAACTTCGTTATATAATATTTCTTATTTATTTTACCTGTTAAGAAGCATAACTACATTCAACCATCCAATCTGAATATAACATTTACAACTAAAAGAACAAAACAAATGAAGTCTATCAATGTATAATATCATCTAAATATACATAACCATCCAAAATACTGTTACTATGTATCAAAACAGTACATAACCAATAGCACATTTAACATATTTTCAGTAGCACATCTATAACAAATTTTCATCCAAAATAGTGTTACATCTAACAAATTTTCAGCAGCACGAGACATGTCACAGGTCCTCTATAGGATTATTTGATCCACTAATATCACCATTATCTCCTTCTGTGTAATGATCCTACAAATTAATTATAAAGTGAACTTGTTAATCCATATACAAACAGAGTGATAGAGCACAAATTTGAAGTATAAGTGGAATGAGAGAGCAACACCTGATTGTTGGAATGAGCATTTGGAACAGATGACTTCTTCATAAATTCTGTCATCATTGATAATAGTTCATCCACTTTCCTTGCAGTATCGTCTCCTTTTTCCCGCACCTTTTTCAACTCAGCTTTCAATTCTTGATTTTCACGTTGTACTTCATTATTTGTGTCACGAGGTCCCCAAGTGTTTGTAGCTGTGACACCAACTCCACCTTGTCGAAGTCTACCATGTCGCTCTGGTCCAAGAACTTGTGCAAGTATATCATTTCGTCCTGTACTACTGCTTTCACCAGTCGATTCCTGAGTCTTCTTTAACTCAATAATTTTTTCCTGTGAAAATATACAATGCAAAATATACATAACTTAAATATACAAGACAGTTCAACATAACACTTAACAAAGAGTAACAAATAACAAAATCTCATGGGATACTCCCATCAACCATCATGATATAACATAGACCTATGATGACAAGAAGCCTAACAGAGCATTACAGTTAACAGACCACCGTAACAACATATCATTAGAAGGCACAAAAGGAGCAATAGCCAAGCAGAATAGAACACATTAGCAGCAGTAACAACAAGAAGAGGTTGCAAACCATAGAATGAAGCCACAATATCATAACATGGTTGCAAACCCAAACACCACAAACCAAACATCACATTATATAGCTAGCAGTCATATAAAAGATTACAAGGCAAGAAGCCCAACATAGCATTACACTTAACAGATCAGTACCATTTTAACCTGTACCAACATATCACCATTTTAAGCATTAGAAGATACACAAAAGGAGCAGCAGTCAAGTAGGATGAAACACATTAGCAGTAGCAACAAGAGAGGCCAAATTAGAATACTTTAATTTAATAAAAGAATTAAAATAAAACAACTATTAATTATAACATTTTAAGTTAAACAGCTTCAAAATCCTCAAGTACTTTTGCTAACACTTTTTAAAAGGTAGAATCAAACATAATTCCAAAGTATCCAAAGGTTAATCTTTTCTTTTTTAATAATTTATACTTTAACTCATATTTGAAAAATAAGGTAATTTATGCTATATGATTACTTAAGTTTACACCACCTTACTTACCACCCCTATCCATTTATTTCATCAC
This sequence comes from Panax notoginseng, assembly GCA_016801055.1. Classification (NCBI taxonomy): domain Eukaryota; kingdom Viridiplantae; phylum Streptophyta; class Magnoliopsida; order Apiales; family Araliaceae; genus Panax; species Panax notoginseng. Next base: position 7,501,135 of record CM029023.1, on the reverse strand, counting down.
CTGTAACTGCTAAACGAAAGGCAGACGCATAAATATGATGTTGGCTGCAGTCTCTATGATGGGTAGGAGGGACCATAATATTAAGACAATATAAACTTTTGTTCTAAAATTCACCTAACCAGTATATAGAATCATATCCTCGGTAAAGAATAAATAATAGAATAAATAATCATATAATAACCAGTATATAGAATCATATCCTCGGTAAAGAGCTTAAAGACAATATAGAATAAAGAGTTAAAAGACCCCATTGTTTGAGGATTGATAAATACATACCACATTCGAGGATGCTCCAGGTACAATTAAGTTATCACTTCGAGTGTGGGATTGTATATACATATCCGCTCGATCAATCTCTTTTTTATTTATTTGGTACTACAAATAAAACAAAAAATAGTACATAATTCAAGAAATACTCTATTCATAGAAGTCTAATACATGATTAACGACAAAAAATAGGGAAATAACATCAAATTACCAATTCATGTTTCTTTTTTGGAATTGATTTAGTGCCCAACGTATGACCTACCAACAATTTTTTTTGATTTTCATAATTTTTTGTTGCTATATCCTGCATTACATGTATTTATAAATTAATAATAATATATAACAATAAGTAAGAATTGATAATACATAAATTAGAATAAACACAACCTGTGCATCATCAGTTAGCCAATAATCAACCAACGCAGCCCATTGATTAGGATTTACTCGATCATTGTTGATAGTATTCGCTATCGATTTGGCACGGTCACCATGCACAAAATTATTACTCTTTAAGTTAGACTTCCAATCTCTCCACCTATTGTTCATGATAGCCATCAGTTTTATTTTAGCATTGGGGTGATCTGTGGTAAATCGTTTCTACAACAAACAAATTTACACATATATTAAGTTACCTTCAAAGTGTTTAATGTCAAATTCTATAAAATGCTATTGATTAATAACCTGAATTTCATCCCAAGCCCTTGTCATGTTAGCCTCTGTCATATTAGACCATGTTGGAGTACTTATTGGAAAAAATTCTCCATTGCGAGCAAGACACCCAAGAAAGGTTGTTAACTTATTGGCGTCTCCCCCAACAGGATGACCATTTACATCATAAATTACTTTCTTGGGTGCATCGATATTTGACCATAACTTTGCTCCCATCGTTGGTCCACGCTTCCTCTTAGGTCGAGAACCTAAAAAAGAGAAAGAATCAAGATATATGAACTAAACAAAACTGAAATATAACATGATTTATATATGTAAAAGAGTTTGTAAATAACACAAAGTTCGACGAGCACTTATAAAGGCCTACTTCAGTCATTCTAAATCACAGACAAACTTTGTTTTTACCTTCATGACAATGCAAGTATAAGTGTAGATATATGCATGGTACCTTCAGCATTCTCATGAATGCTTTCCTCCTCTACATATGGTTCATCGGCATGGATCTCATTATCATTAATTTCCAGGCCATTGGAATAGTTAGCACGGGATCTAGACGTTCTATTTGAAGCCATTAAAGCAACCTGAGAAACAAAAATATGAATTCAGAATAGTAAAGAATATCAATTCATAATTGATAGAACAATTTTAATAGGAAGAGAGCTGATCTTTTCCTCGAGTAAAATCTCTTTTTTTAATAACACAAATCAAGGAAAAGATCAGCTCTCTTCCTATTGCTCACTGTGATTTTGCCTAACAGAAAGACAACTCTACTTCAAGATTGTAAAGTTCAAGCCTCACAAGAATTATATAAGAACCACATACTGTACATGCAAAGCTTGTGCCAAGATTATGAGACATAAGATAGTCTAGATATTTGCTAATAGCACAAGGAGCACCAAGATATAATATCAAAAACAGATCTATCAAAGTGTAACCGTTTCTCTTTTGGAGAAAATGGACAAAGTGTAACAAGACAGATCTATCAATTGTAATGTTTATCCTCTTCATTCTTCCTCATCTTCATTTTCCTCACTATCACCCTCCTCTTCATCTTCGGAACCCTCTTCTTCTTCTCCGTCTCCGTCTCCATTCTCATCTTCATCAACAATATGTTCAATTATTCGTCTTTTGAAACGAGATGTATCAATTTGAGATCCTGTTTTTCGCTTACTTTTAAGTCTTTTTCCACCATTTTCAACTAATTCAGCATCAACGTCATTCCTAACCCAATTTATGTTTTCAATATCAACTTCTGCAACTGGAGTGATGAATTCTTCATTGGTATTGGGTAACTCGTCACTATCAGAATCTAGTTCAGCATCTTCACATAAATCTCTCGGCTTTGTTCGTATAACCACACGCCAATTGTTATCCCTTTGATCATCAACATAAAATATTTGTTGAACCTGAGAAGGCATTACAAAGGGCTCATCGGTTGAACCAAACTTTTGATAATTTACAAGCGTGAAGCCATAGTCATCAGTTTTGACCCCTCTATCACGTGCTAAACTGTCATACCACTTACATTTGAATAGAACAACTTTGCCAGATCCATAATAATCTAATTCAGCAACATCTTCCAAAATACCAAAGTATTCAACTACATCTTCCTTAGGATTTCGGTCTCTAGCAGAGGAATATCCACGAGTAGTTGCTACCACATATACCCCACTATTCTGCCTTCTCCTCTTACTCTCACAACTTGTAGAATGGAATCGATACCCATTTACCAAATAACCATCTCCTCTCCTGCCTATCAAATTTGGGCCAAATGCAAGAGCTTGAACTTCTTTTGAAGTATCATTATTCATAGTTGCCATCTACAAAATGGTAGCAATATAAGCAAATTCCATCCATTTATTATTAATAACCATTACAAAATTTTGCATAAAATTATGTTCACATAATGTAGTACTTACATAATTCTTAAACCATTCAGGAAATTCCTTTTTCTTAGCATTGTCAATTTCCCTTGGCGTCGATTTTTGTTTACGCTTTCCACGTCGTAACATATATGAATTTTGCCAAATACTACAAACAAATAAACAAACAAATTTTTTTGTCATAGCTAGCTGGCTAACAAAAGTTATTAATATTTCGAACAATAAATGTCATTCTTTATTTACTCACATTAGATATGACTCAACCTCTGTACAATTGAATAGCACATACAGGTGTCCACTCTTGACATCATCGCCACATAGAGTACAAACTTTTGGGACATTAAGAAATCGACCTATGTTTCTGAATACAGATAAACTTGATTCACCTTGTTCGTATCCATCTTCATTTCTTCCAACTCGTTTCCATGCAGCATTGTGTGACTCAAATATCTTGAGCAAAATGTAACACATTCTTCAGCGATATACCCTTCTACAATTGACCCTTCTGGACGACTTCAGTTGCGAATATACCCTTTTAACTTGCCCATGTATCTTTCAAAAGCCCACATTTGTCGATATTTCACATTTCTGGCTATCTTTGCCTCTTCAGCAAGGTGGACACACAAATGTACCATTATATCAAAGAAAGCAGGAGGAAACACAATCTCAAGCTTGCAAAGTATTAACGGAATTTTCTTGTTCAACCGTTCATAATCTTCCGATGTGTTATAGTTGGAACATAATTCTCTAAAGTAGTTACAAAGTTCAATTATTGTTGAGCAGACATGTCTAGGCAAGTTGGTACATCGTATTGCTATTGGAAGTAATTGTTGCATTAAAATATGGCAATCGTGACTTTTAAGACCTGAGATCTTGCCCCCCTTCAAATTGATGCAACGTGAAATATTTGAAGCATATCCATCAGGTACCTTAACATTTTTCAACACTTGCAAGAAATCATGTCTTTCTTTCTTAGACATTGAGTAGCTTGCAGCCGGAAAAAGGTACTTTGAATTGCTTGCTTGCATGGGTATTGGATGGAGCTTTCTTCGTATACCCATTTTCATCAAGTCTAATCGTGCTTTTAAATTATCTTTTGACTTTCCTTGCACACTCAACAATGTCCCAATCAGGCTGTCACAAATGTTTTTGGCAATGTGCATTCCATCTAGATTGTGGCGCAACAAAAGTATCCGCCAATATGGCAATTCAAAGAAAATAGATTTCTTCCTCCAATTATGTTTTGAGTCATGGGGAATGGTCTTCGTGCTAGTGGGTGTCTTTCCAAAAGTGATATTAATGGCATTAACTTGTTCGAGAATATCAAATCCTGATGGCACCACCGGAGCTTCACTATGGTCACATTGTCCGTTAAATCTTCGTGTATCAAACCTATAACTATGACCCGACTCCAGAAAACAACGATGCCCGATATAACATTCCTTACTTTGCAATCTAAAAGAACGAGTGTTCATTTGACATGATGGACATGCCAACTTACCTTTAGTGCTCCAACCAGACAACATAGCAAGAGCTGAAAAATCACTAATTGTCCACAACAGTGCAGCACGCATTTGGAACTTTGAACCGGTAGATGCATCATACGTTTCAACCCCATTACTCCATAGTATCTTCAACTCTTCAATTAAAGGTTGCATATACACGTCAATATCATTACATGGAGAGTTTGGACCAGGTATTAACAATGGCATGATAAAATACTCCTGCTTCATACACATCCATGGTGGTAACTTATAAACAACAACTGTCACTGGCCATATACTATACGGTGACCCATGGGTAAAGGGACTCATGCCATCAGTGGACAGTCCGAGTCTTACATTTCGATATTCTTGAGAGAATGTAGGGTACATTGTATCCAAATGCTTCCAAGCTGCAGAGTCAGCTGGATGACGATTCACTCCATCTTTCCGTCGCTTTACATGATGCCACGTCATGTATTTTGCAGTTTCTACAGACATAAATAGCCTCTGTAATCTCGGAATTAACGGTAAATAACGTAATTGCTTCACAGCTACTTTGCTCCTCTTAGCATTTGTATCTATTTGTGCATTCTCTGGTACAACCATCTCATTCTGCTTCCATCTCAATGATTTACAAACTGTACAAGACTCTAATTTTTCATTCTCCCTCCAAAAGAGCATACAATCATTCTCGCATGCATTAATCTTCTCATAACCAAACCCTAAATTTCCAACCATTTTCTTCATTTCATAAAAATTATCAGGCAAGTTTACAAATGATGGAAATGATGACTTGAACTTACGGAGCAAACCATCAAAGGACACGTCAGTCCATTTGCTAACATTTTTATGATTGAAAAGCCATACAATGAATGAAAGGACAGTCTCAATTTCACATCCAGGATATAATGGTTGATTGGCCTCTGACATGTACTTTTGGTATTTTATAGCTTCAGCTGATGATTCCACACCGTGATCCCTAAATATATCATTTACCATCTCAGGCATACGATGATCATCTTCGGATTGTGATGGTTCGTCGTGAACATCATCATTACTCACATTCCTGACAATCACATCTTCCCCTTGATGCACCCAATTCGTGTAGCCAAACATAAATCCATCACAAATCAAATGTTCACGAATAGTAGCTCGAATCTGGTATCGGCCATTTACATAATTCTTACATGGACAAGGAATTCTTCCCGTTACCATGCCCACTTTTTCGAAACCAAAGTCCAAAAATCTCTCTATGCCTGCAAGATATTCTCTAGAATATCTTGGTAATTCCATCCACGTCTTATCCATAATACTATGTCCCTAAATCAAATTGAACAACCATCAGAATGATATTGCGTATAGAAATCTATGCACCAACCAAACTCCCAGTTCACTCAAACAAAACAAAAAAGGTGTATATATGTAGGATTTATGCCAAGTCCCCTTCCCACCACTCAGATATTCATATAATTGCTCCCTCCCTCCCTAAATTTACCACACATGCATTATTATATAATTAAATCAGGGTTTCATGATTTCAGCCCTCTATAACCATATATGCTCTAGTGCCAAATTCTAATAATATACAAGGCTGCAATTACCAAAGAAAAAAAAAAGAATGCAAAGTATATATGTAGCTTAATTAATTACTTGAGCATTATGGCAGCTGGCAACCCCAACCCGAGAACCACAGAAAAGTATATACAAATCCATCGATCCAACCTGACAACCACAGAAAAATTTTCTTCACATTCTTCAACTTCTTCTTCTTCTTCTTGTTCACATTAATGAACTGATCCTCTTTAATTTCAATTCAATTATATTCTATCTCCTCAACTTAATTCTCATCATCATATCCCTAGAAACAAAATCTATCTGCAAACCAAACCTACTTGCCACAAATTTCTCTCCTTTGCCAAAACTTTCTTAATTACACTTCTAATTTCTGTGACTAGCTAGTTCATATACATACATTAATTCCCTAGAAAAAGCATATATACCAGACTCAAGCATATAACCTGTGCATCATCAGTTAGCTGAAACGAATGTTCACTGCGAAAACTTTAGAATGCAAAACAAATTTTGAAATACTAGAAATAGTAGGAACAAGATGAAGAAGAATGACTTTATTTATATCATTTATTTTCCAAACTACATGATACAATGAGCACATAGTACATCTTAGCCATGATTGATTTCGAGTCAGAGACTTGTATTGGGTATTGGTTCAAATCTCATATCAGAAACATTATTCTTCTCTTCATGTTCTTCTTCTACTTACTAATTATTTCTACTTACTAATTATAAGCCGACCCATCATTGACAGATCATGGAATGTCCATCTCCAGGTAAAGAATCGAAGGAACTTTTGTTCCCTTTGGCCACCGCAATCCTCCGAGAGGAACAGCAGCAGCCCTTGCATTCCATGGTGAATCCCAGAACCATGAAACACCCCACAGAAGGGTGTCCCAAAATCAGTAAATTTAGGGCTTGTTAGAGGGATCGGAGAAATAGAGGAAATCATAACAACTAAGGGGTAAATAAAATTAAAAACCTAAAGAATTATATTATACCTGCTCAAACCCTCTGTCAATATGATCCTTTCAAGCCGGACGGAGAGATGGAGTGAGACGAAGTCCGGCGGACACTCGATCGTGTGTCTCCTCCTCAAACAGCCAATCAATATGATCCTTCCAAGCCGGACGGAGCGAGATGGAGTGAGAATACTGAAGAGGAGATGAAGAGTGAGTGAGATTCAATGACTGAGATCGAGCGACTGAGAGAGAGTTTGGTTTGGGGGAAAGAACAATACTGATAAAACGCCCCCTTTGTGACCCTCGTTAAAATCCCAAAAAAAAGACCTATACCGACGGCCATTTTGTGACCCTCGGAATAGAATACCTTCAAGGGCTTATACCGACGGTCATACAGTGACCGTCGCTATATATATCTATTGCTACGGTTCCGCGCCGACCGTCGCTATACCTCGTCGCCATATCTTGATTTTCTAGTAGTGAATAATAATAATAGTAAATATAACGATAATTATAATAATAGTAAAAGAAAAAGTAATAATAATTTTTATTATTATTATAATAATGGTAATAATAATTATAATATTATAATAATTATAATAGTAATATTAAAAATAATAATAATAGTAATAATTATAATAATAATTATGATAATAGTAATAATAATAACAGCAATAATAACAATAATAATATAATTATGTCTTTCATTTGGTCACATTTTATTTCACACTTAATCTAAAGGGTCACATTTCATTTCACACTAAAAATTTCCGCCCAAATCAAATTCACCTCTAAAAATAATAATAATTATAATTATAATAGTAATAATAATAATAGTAATAATTATAATAATAATTATGATAATAGTAATAATAATAATAAAGGGTCACATTTCATTTCACACTAAAAATTTCCGCCCAAATCAAATTCACCTCTAAAAATAATAATAATTATAATTATAATAGTAATAATAATAATAATAGTAATAATAATAATAGTAATAATTATAATAATAATAATTATGATAATAGTAATAATAATAATAATAATTGTTGTTGTGGTGGTGTGATGAATTATGAAAATTATTATTGATGATTTGTAAGTTTTGTACACATGTTTAGATTTTTCCAGATATCTATTTTTAAAGAAAAATTAATTATTGTGATGGTGTGATGAATTATAATAATTGTTATGTGTGATTGCAAGTTATTTTTTGTTGCAAAAAGTATTTAGGTAATGTAATATTTTTTAAATTTTAATTTAATTTTTCGTTGCGTGTAGTGCCTTTAGGCACGGACAATTACTAGTTATTGAATGAAACTGAGTGACTTCTTACGTAAGAATCAATAATCAGAGATAATGTACAATACCGTGTGCTACTGTGCAACCACGCGTATTACTGTATTTTTATCACTGGGTATTTCAACAGTTAACGGTAAAAGTTTTGCCGTTATTTTTATAAAAAAGTTATTTCTGTCGCTTTCTATATCTGATATTTATTTTGTTATGTGGTCCACCAATGATTGCGCCGTCGTATGGATATTCTCCGACCAAACGAATATTTTATGACAACTTGCTTACTTTGCAAAATTTGCACATATCATCCATAACTAAAGTATTATATCAAATCAACACCTTACTATTCAAAATAATATTTAAAAAAAATTAAATCTTTATTCATAAAAAGTTAGAGTCTTACATGAACAAGTTTTATAATATTAATCATGTTGCTCATGAAGTACATCATATATGAATTGGTATACATAATATGTATACGTGTAAAGTAATATTAATGATGATGATGCTGCAATTTTAATTTTGACAAGTAAGTTAATAGCAGAAGGTTCATGCACGTGCTGTATATATATTTTTTATTTAATAATAATAATAATAATAATAATAATAATAAAAAGAATAACTTAACTTTATGTGTAGGATCTCTTTCTTGATGGATCGGTGTTTTTTCGAACAAAATTTTGTTTTCCACAGACAATGTCAATGTTAACGCCTAATTTTATACACCTGACGAAATCACTAAAACAGCAAGTCAAAACAACGCTAACAGTTGATGGAGTAGTTGATTGTATTGATGTGAAATCAAACTCACGAAATACACAGATAAACATACACACATCATTGTAAGAGATAAAATATGAACACAAGAATTTATGTTAAAACCCAATTGGAAAAAAGCCACGGAGAGAGATAAGAATTTCACTAAAATAATATGAAGAGTATAAATTGTTTATTTGTGTCATATATTATTGTGTTCTTCCCCAAACCCTTGCTTATTGCTGTATTTATAGCTATCATGTCCACCCGAATCCAATTATGAGTAGGAGTCCTTTTTAGAATCACCTTATAACTGCAATTAATGACTGATCGGTTCCTTCCCAAATTAGATATCCTTTTCTCCTTCAAATAAAAAAACACAATCTTACTTTAATAAGGATTCTTCCACTATTTAAACAAGTTATCCAAATAAATATATATGGGCCAACACCAGATCCGAACCATTAAATAAATTGGGCTACACATTGACTAGACCAAAATAATCACATCCCAACGTAACAATCAATAGCCTCTCACAACACACATCCCAACAATCAATAACCTCTCACAACAAAGTCTAAACCTTAGCTGTTATAAATCGTGGATTTGGGATTCGTTCTCGTATCGTAGTTCAGAGACGTCGTTGGGTTGCAGATGACGATCAATTGCAGAAAGATTTTCGCACTAAAAGTTCTATCACGTTTCATATGAATTTATTATTTCGTTTTTGTGTAAATGTCGTGGCATGGCTCATATTATTCCTTAGAGTCGGGGATAATTCGTGTCATCGCAACAATGTTGGAGAATGCTCTTCATAGTGATGCAATTCTCTAACCAATTAATTAAGTAGATATGTCAAATTGGTGATCCGTAAAAATTGATCAATTCTTCCATTCGTGAAAATAAGATTTGTTAAATCTTATAGCCAAGAATGAGTCCTTAAACTAACTATAGTTTGTTAAATCTTATAGCCAATTCTTGACATTTATTTTGTTTGTTTTAACTATATTTGCTTGAATTCATGATCCACCTATAAGATTGTTAGTAACTCGGGGTATTTTTGATAAAAAAAAAAATCTGTCTTGGAAGTACTTTACATATTAGGAAATTCAGCAATTTTAAATTTCATTTTCATATTACCGAAAATTCATATTTTCCGAAATCATAGTTGCTTTCGCTGCACTCTAAAAATATATGGTTGTCCTAAGACACGTGTCTGCCTTACTGCCTAATTGTTTCAAGCATTGTCTTGCATGACTAGAAGCAGATACTATCTATTTGTTGCCGGAAAACGGATACATCCTCTTGGCAAATGTGATATTGTGTTGTGAACTTTGAAGATGATGGTTTATAAGATATTTTTGCTATCATGTATTTTGAAAAATTACATTACATAATCTTGTCAATTATATTATTTTTGCAGAGTCTCATTATTATTTATACTTTATTTTGTAGGGTACATCTAGTCATGACAATACTGAAACTAGTCGCAATGGAGATGGAGCAAACGATAGTGGTGTTGGAGTTGATAGGAATGGAGATGGATCTAGTATTGGGGGTCTTGAAGATCTTTGATATAATAGTTATTTCTTTGATGTGTTTTTTTATACATTAGTACTATAATTGTTCGAAAACACTTAAACGAAGGTATGTGTAAATGTTCTTAAAGATTTATATAATATCTAATGAGATAATTGGAATTAATGGGAGATGTTTCTAATTAATTATATGGTTTTTATCATTAGATGAATGTAAAAATAGGCTAATTTCAGACATCCAATTGGCCAAAGAGGAAAGATATTTTTTTTTTGTTGGTCACGGTAGGAGTTGTGGCCAAGAGAAACGTCTAAAATACCCCATTTTAAATAGTTTTTTGCTGACCGCAACTCTTAGTAGACGTTAGAGAAATTTTTTTTGATGGCCACATGTAGGAGTTGTGGTCAAGAGAAATGTCTAAAATACCCCCACCTTAGTTAGATTTAAATAGTTTAAATGCATAAAATATTTGTATAAATAAATTTTAAGAAATAAAAATTAACTTTGTCAACTATATATAATGTATTTATTTTTATAAATAATTTTGTAAGAAATAGAATTTAAAATTGTTAATCATATTCAATATATTTATTTGTATGAATAATTTCTTAAGTAATAAAATTTAACATTATCAACTATATTTAATGTATTTATTTATATAAATAACTTCTTATGTAATATAATTTAACATTGTCAATTATTGTCATGTACTTTTGTTGTCTACTAACTATTATTACGATTGACCATCTTTTTGATTTGTTAGGTGTTATTTATTTAGAAGAATTATCATTTGTAGTCTTTTCCTTTTATCAGTTTTTATATATTACAGTCATTTGGACTTTGTTTTTCAAAAAAATAAAATAAAAGACCTTCAAGGCACCTCTAACTTTTTAAATAACCCCTCATACTCAGCTCTAATCCCCCAACAAATACAACACATGTCTCATACAATCCTAAGGATCCAGTTATCATGATACGCAGAGGAAGAGATCACCTCCCGTCTGCATGTCGACATTGAATTGATCAATTGACCAAAATTAACTTCATGTTAACCACTCACGTATAATCGTTAGGACACCAAAAACCTCTATTTTGGAGAATTACAGTGTGTATATATATATATATATATATATATATATATATATATATATATATATATATATATATAGCCATGCAAATAAATTAGAGTTCTTGAGAAAAGTAAGTAACTTATATATATAATGACATACTTAATAATGTCATTTTAATTTTATGTAAACAAAAAGACTAACTCAAATGCATGGCCCTCACTCACGCAGTCGTGATCATATATTTCATAACTCACTCATGCAGTCATGATGATATACATAGAAAAATTATCTTAATTTTCACTAACTCCAATCGTATTGTTTCTTCAATACATCTGCTTTGAAATCCGAATAGTAAAATCCGTCGGGCTTAACTACCCAGGTGCATTCCCCATATCCTTTCTCAACGAAACATAATTCCGACATCGTTTTATTAAAAACATCAAAACTTTGTTGCTTCGAGTTCCTGTAGAAATGGCAAAAGAAGAGTGTGTTGTGAAACAAATTTTGGCAGAAATGCCAGCCGTAGGTTCCCCCAGAATGAAGGGTGTGATCTCCTAAATCATTATTGCCTGATTTGCAATGAACACGAATATCACCGTCAGGAATATCGTCTTGAATAATCATCTTGTACTTTGCAAATAGACAAAAAGCATTTGCTGTACTGGAAAAATAAAGTGCTAAGATGAGGAGAGACAGAATGATCTTTTCCATGGCAAACAATTAAACCACTCAAAGTAATTTGATTGGAAATGGCATTCGTGCTGTTTTAAATTTCTTATATAGTGGTTAATTGTACGCCACATTTATCAAATGGGAAATATATGATCTCGAGCAACTTAATTATACGCAATTCTAAGCAATTAATTTATAATAAATTAAAATGAGACTATTTTAAATTTTTTTCCAATATATGTGGATATGTATAATCTATATAAATTTATTGTTATATATAACAAGGTTCATACAAATAAGAAATACATACTATCGAAATCCACTATTTATTATTAATTACATTAATTGTGAGTTAGGGAGAATGCACTTAATTGGGTGTATTTATATATTTACAACAATAGCAATAATATAATGCTACTTAAATAATAATAATAATAATACCTTACATTTAAAAGCAGGAAAGGATCAAGATTAATTTAAATGTTAGAAATCAATTACATTTAAAAGCAGGAAAGGATCAAGATTAATTTAAATGTTAGAAATCAATTGAAAGGAATGTAACCACCAAAAATAAATGGTGGAGCCTTTAAAAGGCTTTAAGTTGCTTTAACGTAACTTAAGTTATTTTCATTTAAATGTTAGTTTGTGATACATATATTTTATATAGGGAGAGGTAGAGCAATAAGTTGGGGAGACACCACATCCGATAAATTTATTTGATATCAAAAGAATTGACCATTTGAATGCAAGAGATTATTAATATATATATATTTTGTTCTCTTCTTAATTTATTTTATCTATCATTTCACAACAATTTGTAATTAATTGTGAGTTAGCTCGGTTACCAATCACATATAATTAAAATTTTCAGTGAGTTGACTCAGTTAGTTATCGCATGCTCCCCCAATTCCTTTTTACTTGCCTTTTTAGAAGGTAAAATTATTTGTCGTTTATAAATTTCAAAGAAGCATGAATGACTTATTTTACCATATTAATATTCCTACATTCAATATTAATTTGTTTATCTTTCATCTTTTTCAATGAATTTTAAAATATAATATTGAGATTTTATACTTATTTTAATCAATCAAACAAAACATTAATTGTATTTTTTAATTTTTGTATTTTTTCCTAAAACGTGAATTGTAAAAAATAAGGGAGTGAGTATAATGTAATATAAAGAATAATTAAGAACAAATGTATGCACGCTAATTCATATATTATCTTGCATGCATATTTTTCATGATTTAATCAGTAATGTCTTTATATGCATGAATGTGATACTTTATCTTCCTAAAAGCAAATATAAAGAATGCATGCATTACTAATAAGAGAAAGTTTGATGACTTTAATCGACCTTGTTCTATTTAGGCAATAAATATTTATTAAAAAAACATTTTTAATTAGTAAAAATATATATTAAAACAAACATTTCATATAAAAGCAAATATATATATATATATATATATATATATATATATATATATATATATATATATATATATATATATATATATATAAAGAACTAGCATATGTCTTGCACGACTATAATTTAGGTAGTAATAATAATGGTAATATATAGATGAGATTAGGAAACAATATCATAATAAGAAAATTGTTTTGTTGTAAATTATATTTTTCAAATGAATAATGAATTCTACTTGAACTCAAAAAATTATAATTATAATTTAATTATATTTCGATAATAGTAACACTTTCAAATTAAAAGGATGACTTGAGATTGTTGAATGAGACCAATAGCCTAACCTTAAGATACCAAGACAAATATAGTATATTATGCTGTTTTAAATTTCTTATATAGTGGTTAGTTTTACGTCTCATTTATCAATAGGAAAATAATTTATTTTTCGATAAATTTATAAACGACTTGTGCAGAATTCTAACTAATGATATATACTAAATTAGAATAAGACCATTTTAAATTTTTATCCCAATATATGTCGTTATTTATAATATACATAAATTTGTTGTCATATATATAGCATGACTCGTACAAATAAGAAATATAGACTATCGAAATCCAGCATTTATTATTAATTACCTTTATTGCAAGTTAGGGAGAATGCAATTTGGGTGTATTTATTTATTTATAACAATAGCAATAATATAATATTGCTACGTACTTAAATTGGAAAATAATAATAATACCTTATATTTAATTATATTCACACATAATTAAAAAATTCAGTGAGTTGACTCAGTTAGTTATCACACATGCTCCCTCCGTTCCTTTTTACTTGTCTTTTTAGAAAATGAAATTTGTTTATTTTTATTTGTTTATAGACCAAAGAAGCATTAATGACTTAGTTTACCATATTATTCATACATTGATCAATATTAATTTGGTTATCTTTCATCTTTTCCAATGAATTTTAAAGGATAATATTGATATTTCATATTTATTTTAATCAATCAAACAAAATAATAATTGTATTTCTTAATTTTCGTGTTTTCTCTTAAAACGTCAAGTAAAAAAGCATACTGTAAGATGAAGAATAATTAAGAATAAATGTATACATGCTAATTCATATATTATCTTGCATGCATATTTGTCATGATTTAATTAGTAATGTATTTATATGTATGAATGTGATGCTTTATCTTCCTAAAAACAAATAGAAAGACACTTTTTTTTTGTGTGTATATATATATGGCAAATGTTGAATTCTTGTGTAGTCATGTCTTATTTGGTATACATGCATTACTAATAAGAGAAAGTAATGATATATAATAAATTAGGATAAGATCATTTTAAATTTTTATCCCAATATATGTCGATATTTATAATTTTATATAAATTTGTTGTCATGTACTATACTCATACAAATAAGAAATATAGACTATTGAAATCCAGTATTTATTATTAATTACCTTTATTCCAAGTTAGGGAGAATTCAATTTGGGTAAATTTATATATTTATAACAATAGCAATAATATAATATTGCTACGTACTTAAATTGGAAAATAATAATAACAATAATAATACCTTATATTTAATTATATTCATACATAATTAAAAAATTCAATGAGTTGACTCAATTAGTTATCACACATGCTCCCTCCGTTCCTTTTTACTTGTTTTTTTAGAAAATAATATTTGTTTCTTTTTATTTGAGGTTTGAAAATTCCAAAGAAGCATTAATGACTTAGTTTATCATATTATCCATAGATTCAATATTAATTTGTTTATCTTTCATCTTTTTCAATGAATTTTAAGAGTTCTTTACATAAGTATACAACAAAGAGAAAGTAATTACAAAAAAATTGCATCAACCAAATAATTACAAAAAGATTGTACATATTACAAAAATAGTACAATTCACATTAATAAGAAAACCTAAAATCAGGGACAAGCCATAATTAATAATTCAAATTCAAATATTTGGATCTAACAACAAAAATAAATTCAAATTCAAAATAATAATTCAAATTTAAATATTCAAATTCAAATCTTCATCTCCCTCACATACACTTTGAAAATAATAGTCCACCGCTAAACCGCCGTTACACCGCCGCTAGTCCGCCGCTACACCGCCGCGAATCTCCGTTGTCCAAAACGCCAATGAGAATAAGAAAAAGAATCGCCCTACAAAAAGTTTAAAAATAAATAGATGTAACTATTAATGTTTTGAAATTTTTTTTATAACTATTTTGTTACTCATAAATAATAAAATGGTTACCTTTGTATGAATGGTTGGCTACCAACGGCATCACATTCAAAACGAAATTGGCAACTTAATAAAGTTGAATTGGTTACCTTTGCATCACATTCAAACGAAAATTGGTAACTTAATAAAATTGAATTGGTTACCTTGCTCTGAAGGTTTTGACTACCCACTGTACTATGAAAAAACTGCATGTGTGGATGTGAATTAGTTACTTTGGTATGAAGGTTTTGTTACCTTGATCTGAACGTTTGGTAACCAACTGTACTAAGAAAAAATTTAAAGTGTGAAGGTTGATTGGTTACTTTGATATGACAGTTTAGTTACCTTGGTATGAAGGTTTGGTTCCTCACTTCCTTTCTAGTCCTCTGCTTGAGCTTCCATAGTAAATTAAATTATGGCCTCGCCGGTGAAGTTACCAATCATGCGATTAACGACATTATTGCCACCACCACCACCACTAACACCAACAACCTTAATCTTGGCTGAATCAATGGAAGTAAACGAGCTATAAGTTCACCAAATCCCCGAACTGTGTAAACTATTCCGTCGTACCCCAGTTGAGGATCACATTTTTGAAACGAATTCAGCAGTGCCCCCGTCGACTGCTTCACCAGCCGGGCGAACTCGTTCTCTCCGTCGTCGTTCCTCGCCGTCGCTTCCAGCAGCGTCAGATCGTATTTGTACCATTCATAGGCCCTCGACCCAAACATCTTAGATACCGTCGATTCATGTTGGACCATCCTCGGCCATGACTCTCTCCTCTTGCTCCAATACCTGTTCAAATGAAATACGTGTATTAACCCAGCCTACGTGGGGCCATACGTGTATTTCACCCGACCTATATATATATATATATATATATATATATATATATATATATAATACGTTGAATTAAGAAGATGGGTGATGACTAACTGCAGTTGTTATAGATGAGGAGAGAGAGAAGAAGTCATGTGTATAACTAATTCCTAAATTAAGAAATTCTAATTGAATACTAATTCTCTAAATTAAGGAATCCTAATTGTACTAACATTGTAAATAAATATGGAAGTGTATTAGTTGTGTAAAAGTTTTATGAGGGCATTATTGTTGTAATTTTTTTAAAAATATAATAGAATATGTAATTCACCCGAATTTTAAAGGGTAGTGTTGACTTTGTCATATTCCATCCTTATGTTTTGATGATGAAATGTTCAAGTACTAAATTATTTTATGATGTTTCAGGTATCTGTTGATAAAAGAATATTTGTGGGATTTTCAAGTGAAGGAAGAAAGTTTTCTCTTTCTAGGAGACAAATGTAAGGTCAATTGCATAATAATTGATTTTTCATTTAAAGGCTCTATGACGTATTATTATTTGCATTCTTATTATATGTCTTAAATAAAAAATGTTTTTATGAAAAAGGTTTTTAAGGAGTAATACATATGTAAAATATTTTTCGAATGATACATGTTTAGTATGCATATCATAAATTGATAGTTGATAGACATTGTGTGACACCCCCAAATCCCGGTACTTCATTTCCTCAAGATTTGGTGTTCACGTAATCAAAACATTCATTACTAACTACCCAATTAATAAACTTAAATAAATAAAACCTGCCCATACAGGATTAAACTTAAATAAAAATCTCCCAGGTTATCTAACCTTTACAAACATTCATTCATGTGGAAATTAAATTAATATAAACTTCTTTACAATCTTTAAACAAAGTCTAAAAATAAACTGTCTAACTATTACAGGTCTTCAGCATTGCTTAATCTTTCCTTTCCCTTTACTGGTGCTGGGTATATCACCAGTTTCAACCTTAGCTGTAAGAATGTTTACAGGCAAGAGTGAGCAAACAAGGCCCACTTGAAATAATAATAAATAAATCAGTTAACTTTACATCATGTACCAACATTAGGTTTAATAGAACTGAACAATAAATTCTATTACCTTCTAAAAACTTTAATCAATTACTGAGGGTCTAATGACCACGAATCATGTCCACAGTTATAAGTAATTTTTTAACTTAAACTTTAACAGTCATAAGACTATAAGGACTTCACGTACTTAGGGGGATCAACCCTTCGTACAATGTATTGTGCACAATCATTTCAACGCTAAGCGTAACCTCTTATAAAAGAGTTGTTCTTCTCAGTATTTAGAATACAAGTCCGTACCAAAGTGAGTTTGGTTTGGATGCATCACGGGGTAATTTAGAATTCAACGGTAATCAACTAAGGGTTAGTTGATTACAAACAACATAACTGTATACTATGGAATAATCATAGTTGAATTGATATTTATAAACTAACATCATGCTTTAGAAATAATTTAATAGCATAATCATGGAATAATCATAACATGCATCCTCATAAACCAATAGATACACGAGCTTAATCAACAATAAACAATCTAACTCTACGAAAGTGTAAAGTTAGCAATTTGTACAATTGAACTGGAATTAAAGCGATAATGTGTTTAACGAATTCAAACTTGCACAATGAAGTTTTGAGTTAGAGAACTTGCATAAGTATAACATAACAGTGAAAAGTAACCTTGCTGAATAATAAAGTAGAAAGGGTTAGGGAACTTGCCTCGCGTGTAGGTTAAACAATTACTATTCACGTTCACCCCAAGTCCTACACATACCATATGCATTGACAATACACATTAGTTACACTAACATTACCTTTATGAGTTCTTTTATTACTCTTAGTATAGCTACTAACTAAGTTTAAGTTTAAACAACACATCTTTCATGAATATTACTTTTTAGCTTTATTACAACTACTTAAATGATCATGCCATTGCACCACATGCACATTAACAACTTGATACAACATCCTAATACATTTCTAACATGTTATCATTAAGTTATACTAATACCCAAAGGGTTGCACTTGCATTCGTGCATCCCGACGCCCTCCGATTGGCTCCAAATACACAATAGTCCTAAAGATGACCATTTTGACTACTGTTACAGACCTCAAATTAAAAAACTTAAAGAATGAAAGTTATAGGTCTACTCGTCTTCTTTCCGAATCATCTTGAATTACCTAAATCGGAGTTCGTATGAAAAAGTTATGGCCATTTTACTACAGGAGGCCAAAACTGCCCAACTAGGTCACTTTTCCGGCGCCGGGGCGCGGAACAGTGGCGCTGGGGCGCGAGCATCAGTGCTGGGGCGCGAGCATCAGCGCTGGGGCGCGAGCTTCAGCGCTGGGCGCGAGCTACGGGCCCATTTTTGACGCTGGGGCGCGAACCTTGGCGCCAGGGCGCGAGATTTGGCGCTGGGGCGTGAATTTTGACGTTGGGGCGCCGAAACTCACAGAACCAACCCGAAAGACAGAGCAAAGCTACTGTCTAAATTATTTTTAACGACCAATGGCATCTAACACATGTATAACTTCATGAAAATTACACATAAAAGTTAACGATCATCAATATACCAATTACTAACCACTAATTAACAATATCATAGGCTAATTCTTTGAAACACTGTTATTAGATCAAAACTCCATGGTTGACAGATAAAAAATACAGTGAACTGAAATTCTACTGTTATCAACCAAATTTGATTCCTTTGAAATACAAGTATGCCAACATATAAATCAATTCACATGTGTAGTTCAATTTCTCAGTATTAGCTCACAATTTGCATAATCACATACCAATTTTGTTATTTCGCAAATATAAGATTCATCATGTTTTTCACTGTGAAAAATCCATTTCTTGAATACGTAATTTAGCATATAACACATATATATATGCTAACTATAACAATTATAACAATAAAAACATGTAACATCATAACCAATTCTAGTACATGTTTTACAGATAATTTTGTAAAACTTTATACACAATGAAAAAGAAGAACACAGAGACATACAAATTCACATAGCTGTAATATAAAACATATACAATAAGGTTTATAAAACATACCTTTTGTTGTTAAGAATACTTTGTTATTCACTATCAAAAGCTAGATAATCTCAGAACTTTCCTCTCTCTCTGGCTCTCTCTCACACTATCTCTGAAATATTTCTCAGACAACTTCTATTTTCATTAGGCTTAAGCCAAAACAATATACGTAATTTTAAAATAAAAGCCAACGTATGTTTTTAAAACGCATAAAACCGACGCCACTCTTATTACCCTAATAATATATCAGTTACCAAATATATATATATATATATATATATATATATATATATATTATTTATTTATTTATTTAACTAATAATTTAAATTCAAAAGCCATAAGGCTTTGTTTGGCAAACCATTTAAAAATTAAAGAATTAATATACTTAAACCTTGTTTGGCAAAACTAAATTAAAATTACTTTAATTTATTTTAATAACTCTTTATAACATAGCTATTTGTCATACTTTATTTAATAACAATTTATTAAATAATTCACTTAATCACATAACTCAATCCACATAACACATTAATTATTTAACAAATAAATAATTAACTAAATCACATTAATTATTTAGCAAATAACTAATTAACTAAATAAACTCAATCAAATTGAACAATTACTTATTCAATAATAAACATATTCAATAAATATTTATATAAATCAATAAATATTTATAACTTACATTTAAAAAAAATATGGAATGTTACACATTGAGTTGGACTACACGTGGATATATATATATATATATATATATATATATATATATATATATATATATATATATATATATTAACTTATATGTCTTACATGGGTGATTAAAATGAATGCTACACGTGGATATCCGGTTGAGATATAAAGTACTTCATGTATATATGCTTGCTAACCATTTATTATGATAAGATGTTTTGTGAGTGTTTCAAGGAAAAGTATGATTACTTTAAAAAAAAAACTAAATATCTTGTTTCTTGGAGAAAGATAAGTAATGGGATACTTCTCTATTTTCACACGTCACATACCACTTGAGATAAAGTCAAAGTTTGTTGTTAAGTGGGTTGCTTGAAAAGGCTTTGAAAAACATAAATAGAGTTTTGTTTGTTATGGCAGTACATCTGTTATATAAGTGTTTCAAACTGAATATTTCTTATCCGAGTAAAACACTTTTTACAGAAACAATTTTGGAATTTCACTTATCTTAAATTCTGTTGGCAACGTACATAAATTTACAACGCTTATTTGTTTGCAACGGATATGTTTTTGGCTATAAAAGAAGTACTAAGATCAGTGTTTGGGACACAACTCACGAATTATAATTGCACTTATTATTGTTATTGAGCAAATTGATTTACTGAGTGCAATTCTTGAGAAGCTAAGTAGTTTAATTTCTGGTATTATTTGAGGTGATATTCGGTAAGAAATTAATTGCTTATTTTGTGCTACTTGATAATTGCATATAGTTGAGCCTTTAATTGTTAAATTAATTATTCTTGCATTGATCATAGACCTCTATATTGTATTGATTTTTCTATTGTTAGACTAAGTGTAGTCTAAAGGTTTTAATCCTGGTGGATTAGAATTGTAGTTTACAAACAGGTTCAAGGAAACAAAGGTGCTTGAAGGGTGCATAGGTGCACAAGGAGCAAGAGAGCTCAAGGGAAATTAATTGTTAATTAATTTTTGTTAGAATCTGTTTTGTAATCTGTATTTATTTATAAAGAAATAAATAAAGTGAGTCTCCAATACTAGTTGGTATTGGACGTGGACTAGGCTATTATCATCGAGGGTAATAGTTGAACCACGTAAAAATCTTGGTGTTGATTTTATTATTTGCTTTACTTTAAAATCACATAAGTTACTTAATTATCTTAATTTGACTACTTGCATTATATTAAGATAATTCTTTAAACATCAAGTGTTTTACGTAATAGGCTATATTAATTCAGTAATCTGATTTCAATCATTGAAATTAATAGTTTTCAAAAGTTGGTCATAGATTGCTTCTACACTTATTCAACCCCCCTTCTAAGTGTGCCTAGTTAAATTTCATTTGGTATCAGAGCTTGGCTCTACTTATCTTGGTCTTAAAGGTGACTTGTAGGGAAAGATTCTGACATGGCACAGTTCGAAAACAATAATCAAGAAGGTCAATCAACCAATAGACCTCCTTTGCTGTTTGGAACATAAAATTACAACTTCTGGAAATTTTGAATGAGGATCTATCTCAAAAGAGATCCTTGGGAATGGTGGGTTGTGGAGAACGGACTAGTTGTTCCACAAAGAGATGATGGGACACCAAAGATTCTGCTAGAAATGGATTCAACCGAAATCTATATGGTCTCATATGATTCAAAGGCTATGAACACACTTCTCAGCGGCATGGTACAATTCGAGATAGATAAAGTCTCTTCATGCAACACAGCCAAAGAGATGTGGGATACTTTAGTGGTAAGTCATGAAGGTACTTCCAAAGTACGAAAAGTCATGCTAAGCATGCTTATGCACGATTATGAAATGTTCAAGCTTGCAAAAGATGAAACCATCAAGCTAGCTCAAGCAAGATTTCTAGTCCTTATAAACTCCTTGAAATTGCTGGACAAGATTATTACTCAAAGTGAGATCAATCGTAAGTTACTTCGGGCTATGCCCAAAAGGTTTGCTTCTAAAATCACTACTCTTCAAGATTCTGCTACTATTTCTTCTATGGATACTTTAACTTTGTTTGGTGAATTAGAAGAATATGAACATCAGTTAAAAATATATGATGATGAGGAGGAAACTCCTCGAAGAAAGGTATTAGCTCTTACTGCAGATAATGAGGAAGAACTTGATGATAACTCCGATGAAGAAATAGCAATGATGTCAAGGAAACTCAAGGGGTTACTATAAAGGAAAAATAAGAGGAGAAACACTTTCAATTCAAACAAAGTCAAAGGAAAACAAACTGAAGAGACGTGCTTTGAATGTGAACGTCCTGGTCACTTCAAGATAGACTGTTTTCAATTAAAGAATAAAGGGAAGACAAGCTTCAAAGACAACAAGAAGAACAAAGCCTTTATTACTTGGAGTGATGAAGAATCCGAAGTAGAGATCGATGCTAAAGATGAGATAACACAAGTATACTTCATGGGAATTGAAGGTGAATCTAATCAGGTATCTCTTAATGAACTAAACTCTTTAGAACAAGAAAATAAGAAATTAAGAGAAAAGAATGCAAGCTTAAAAGGATTAGTTAATACACTAATGGATGAAGTAGATTCACTAATAGATGAAAAGAAAGAAATTGAAAAAGAATCTACATGTAAAGAAGAAAAGGTTTTGATTCCAAAAATTGATTATTTAGACAATTATAATAAAATACTTTTCAATAAGGTAAAATTCTTAAATAATGAAGTTCAAAAATTGACTAATGAGTTAAAAATGAGAGATGTGTGTATTGATGCATTTAGTGATAAATCTCATGTTAAAACATTTCCTAATAATGAACTTCAGAAAGAAATAGACTCACTAAAATCATCTCTTGCTAAATTTGTTCAAGGTGAAGAAAATCTAAATGTCATATTAGGTAAACAAAGACCTAGTTTTGAAAGACAAGGAATTGGTTATATGCATAAAAAGAGTATTATCAAAATGTTAAAATCAAAATCACGTTTTAGTTTAAATTATTACTCACCTTTCACAACTTGTAAACATTGTGGTATTAAAGGTCATTTAGATATAAATTATTTTAAAAAACGAAACAATGTTAAAAAGGTATGGATTAAAAAGTGTGATTTACTTGCTACTAACATAAGTGGACCCAAAAAGATATGGGTACCAAAAGGATAAATTATTATTTCTTGACAGGTATGTTTAAAGGCAAGAGTTCCATCTCAAAAATGGATTCTTGATAGTGGATGCTCTCGTCACATGACTGGTGATAAATCAAAGTTTATAGAACTAAGTGTCAAGAAGAAGAATGGAACGGTCACTTTTGGAGACAATAAAACCTGCGAAATAATCGAAAAAGGTAAAATCGGCAACGACAAGGTAAGTATAAATAATGTTCATTTTGTTAACGGTCTAGAATTTAATTTAATTAGTATCAGTCAATTAATGGATAATGGCAATCAAGTTAATTTTGAAAAAGATAAATGCACAATATTTCATGGTACTAACGATACTACTCTAGTTGCACAAAGAGAGGGAAATATATATACTATTGATTTTGAGCAACATGATGAAGAACTATGTCTTACTTCAGTACAAGATGAAGCTTATCTATGACATAAAAGGATGGGACATGTTCACATGGACTTAATCAAGAAATTATCCTCAAAGAATCTTGTTAAAGGGTTGCCAAAAATCAGGTTTGAAAAGAAAGGAATATGCATTCCTTGTCAACTGGGAAAATAAGTAAGAACTTCTTTTACAGCAAAGAATATGGTATCAACCTCCTCTCCCTTGCAACTACTTCATCTTGATTTATTTGGACCGAAAAGACATTCAAGTATTAATGGTAAATTTTATGCATTTGTATTAGTTGATGATTTTTCAAGATACACATGTGTATTATTTTTAAGAACTAAGGATGAAGCATTTAAAGAGTTTGAAAAATTAATAAGGATTCTTGAAACCAAGTGTAGCTACAAACTCGTTAGAATTAGAAGTGATCATGGTACTGAATTTCAAAAAGATTTTATAACCTTTTGTGATCAAAGAAGTATTAGCCATGAATTTTCAGCACCAAGAACCCCTCAACAAAACGGGGTGGTGGAAAGGAAGAATATGACTCTACAAGAGACAGCAAGAACTCTATTACAAGAAAGTAAGCTTCTAAAGAAATTTTGGGCCGAAGCAGTAAGTACATCATGCTATGTTTTAAATAGAGTACTCATTCGTCCTATTATTTTGAAAACACCATATGAGCTTTTGAATAGTAAAATTCCAAACATAAGTTATTTCAAAATATTTGGTTCTAAATGTTTTATCTTAAATACAAGTGATAATTTGGAAAATTTGATGCTAAGTCATATGAAGGAATATTTATTGGCTATTCTCAAAATAGTAAGGCTTATCGTATCTTCAATATTAGAAAGTCATGTGTAGAAGAATCAGTTCATATCACTTTCAATGAGACTAACAATGATCTTCCAAAAGAAAGTGAAGATGATGCAGGAAATTTGGAGACAGTCACAATTTCAGCAAACCGAAGCGAACAAAACAGGAGACCGAATGAACAATTTCAGCAAACTGAAATAGATGAACAGGATGAACGTGAACCTAAAAATTTACAAGATGCTAAAGATGAGTCTAATGATCAAGAGGAAGTTATGCATAATATCCAAATGCCAAGAACAACTAGATACATCAAGAATCATCCTCCAGAAAATATCATTGGAGATATCAATAAAGGTATAACCACACGAATAGGTTTACAAAATCATTGTGCATTCTTTGCATTTTTGTCACAGGTTGAGCCAAAGAATGCAAAGGATGCAGTTCTTGATGAGAACTGGCTATTGGCAATGCAAGAAGAACTTCAACAATTTGAGAGATGCCAAGTGTGGGAGCTTAAGCCTCCTCCAAAAGATGTTTCCATCATTGGTACTAAATGGGTCTTCAAGAACAAGCTTGATGAGCACGGGACAATCATTCGTAACAAAGCAAGGTTGGTAGCTCAAGGATACAACCAACATAAGGGGATCGACTATGAAGAAACTTATGCCCCTGTAGCAAGGCTGTAATTAATTAGAATTCTATTAGCTTTTGCTTTCTACAAAAAGTTTAAGCTTCATCAAATGGATGTAAAAAACGCGTTCCTTAATGGATACATCAACGAAGAAGTGTACGTCAAACAGCCTCCTGGATTCAAACACGAAAAGTATCCTAATCATGTATACAAGCTAAAGAAAGCTCTTTATGGCTTGAAACAAGCTCCAAGAGCTTGGTACGAAAGATTGAGTAAGTATCTCTTATCAAATGGGTTTGTTAGAGGTAAAATAGATTCTACATTATTTATTAAGCGTAAAAATGTCGATATTATTATTGTTCAAATTTATGTATATGACATAATATTTGGTGCTACTAATGATTTCCTTTGTGAGTGGTTTTCCAAGTGCATGCATAAAGAATTTGACATGAGCTTAATGGGAGAGCTTAATTACTTCTTGGGACTACGAATCAAGCAAACAAAGGAAGGAATATATATTCATCAAACCAAATACACAGAAGAACTACTCAAGAGATTTAGTTTTGAAGGAGCTAATTCGAAAGGTACTCCAATGAGCACATCAATAAAGCTCACCACTGATGAGAAAGGTATTGATGTAGATATAACAAAATATCAAGGTATGATTGGATGTTTGTTATATTTAACTGCTTCTAGACCCGATATAATGTATAGTGTTTGTCTATGTGCAAGGTTTCAAGCTAATCCAAAAGAATATCACTTAAATGCTGTTAAAAGGATTTTGAAATATTTAAGTGGTACAATAAATTTAGGGTTGTTTTATCCAATTTCCAATCATTTTGAACTAATTGGCTATTCAGATGCTGACTATGCAGGATGTCAAATTGATAGAAAAAGTACGAGTGGTGCTTGTACTTTCTTGGGACAAAGTCTCATTTCATGACATAGTAAAAAGCAAACCTCAGTGGCTCTTTCAACTACTGAGGGAGAATACCTAGCTGCAAGAAGTTGTTGTTCTCAGATGTTGTGGATGCGTCAAACTCTTTGTGATTTTGATATATTATGTGATTGTGTGCCTATTTATTGTGATAATTCAAGTGCTATAGATATATCTAAAAATCCAGTGTTACATTCACGTACAAAACACATTGAAGTGAGACATCATTTTTTACGTGATAATGTGTCAAAAGGTTTTATAAAATTAATCTTTATTCCTACTGAAAATTAAATTGCAGATATTTTTACAAAATCGTTGAGTGAATATAGATTTTGCATGCTACGAAGAGAACTTGGGATGTGTCTTGCATAATTTATTTTTAAATATGTGTTATCGTTATCTTAGCTAGCATGAATATCTCATTAACTAATAAAATAAGTGTTTGAATTTACGGTTGTTAATTTAAGTATTTTATTTTTACACGCCATATCTGTCATAATTATTTTGATAACTGAAAAGACTGGATAGACTAAGGGTTTAGGGGGAGACGTAGAGCTTCTTGAGAGACGTAAGCGTGTAGATATACATGCATTGAATGTTTTAAATTAAAATCATGGACGCGAGATTCTAGGCGCCTCTCATCATTTCTTTTGAAAATCGAAAAGACCGGACAATAGATGGGTTTCTAGGAAACTGTGTGTGTACATGCATATCTCATAATTTTTTTTTGAAAATTGAAACTATTAGACGGCTGAGTGTCTCAGGATATGTATATATTTCTATCAAATTTTTTTTTCATCTTCCTCAACCTCTTTCTAACTCTGGTTTTTTTTTGTTTCAGTCTCTCTCCTTTCTTAAACTGTTATCCATTATCATCTTTTCTGTGAAGATCATGAGAACTAGAACCCATAAACAATCAATGAGGGATTTCGACGACGAACAAACCACTGATTTTCCTCCTTCTACTGCCGGACCATCTCGACAGAAAAGGAAAATGAAGAGGGCCGTGTCGTCAGAGGAAGAGTATTTGGACTCTTCGGCATCTGATGCTTCCACTTTCAGTTCATCTCTACCTAAATCTATTGGACCCTCTCGGCGCCGTCAGCCAACGACTCAGTCTTCTAAGCCAAAAATTACACCTCCTCCTATTTTGGTAAACCCTAATCTGTCTTCTGATCTGCCTGATAACTTCTTTAGGAGTAATGCTTATGAGGTACGTTTTAAAACTGCTATTTTTCCAAAACAGTTAGTTTATAAAAAATCGGTGGATCAAATCTGTTTTCATGAGTCTCCTTTGAAAGCTTTGTTTGAGTCTTGTGGTATCTCTTCCATGCTCTTTCCTCCTTCTATTGCATATCCCAGATTAGTTCAACAGTTCTATACTAATCTGGAATGTCATGGGGAGTTTTATACTTCATTTGTTAAGGGAAAGTCTTTGTATTTCACTGTCATGGACTTCGGTAGCATTTTAAACATTCCATTCACTGGTGATTGTCCATTCACTCGAAAAGGGGCTGTTCATTCTCCCTTTTCTCCTTTGGAATAATTAAAAATTGTCATGGATAATCCTCTGTTGAGTGATGTTTTTACTCCAAAAACTGTCGATGTTTCTCCCCTTGCTTGTGTGATTCATCATCTTGTTAGGTTTAATCTTTCACCTCGTTTAGGTGGTAGTGCTAATTTTACTTATCAGGATTTGATCATTGTTGCCATGATTTTAAAAGGTCTGTCTTTTAATTTAGCCCAAATGTTGCTTCATCAAATGACAAGTTGTCTGAGAAAAACAAATACTTGTTTGCCGTATAGTGCTACTCTCACCACTTTCTTCAATCACTTCAAAATTTCTTTTGAAAATGAACTTTCTGTTGTTGTGAATGATTCACTCAGTGTCAGTACTTTAAAATTGTCTCGTATCACTTTGATTGATGGTCAATTTGTCTATGTTAATTCTGAGAATCCTCCAATTTCCATTCCATCCTCTCCAGTTCAGCCCCAAATTCAATCTTCTTCTGAAATCATTGATATGTTGAAACTTGTTTTCGGTAATCAAGAAAAAATGCAGACTGAAATGACTAGCCTTCATAATCGTATGACCTTGTTGGAAAAGGGCAAATTGCCTTTGGGTGCCCCTGAAATTAATAAACTATACAATAATCTTGAAGATGAATTCATTGACTTACAGGCAGGCTTTGAATTGCAAACCACTGCTCTGGTAGAGGTTATGCAGAGAAGGCTTAATCGAAATTCATGTCAATTAAGTCAGGAAATGAAGTTTGTTAGTAATCAGATAGGGGAATTGGCTTAGTTCATTTTTACTCGTTTCAATGATGTGGGAGCTAAACTCCATATTCAGTGTAAGCATTCAACGGTTCCGGAGTGGGTGCATTGCAATTGGTTGGCTGAGTATCAAGGTGAATTTCTCGATGTCCCTCTACCACCTGCAACTGTCATTCCTAGGCCTCCCCAATTCGCTATTGACCTAAGCTTTGCTGAGAAGATTCATCGTGCTAATCACCGACCCTATTTCACAGAAAGGGCCGCTCGGAAAGCAGTTGTGGTAGATCTCGAAGAATGAACTGCTCTCCTTTTTGTTTGATGACAAAGGGGGAGAGATTTTAAGATTACTTTTATAAGACAAGCTTACGTTTAATTTGGGATTTTAAATATTTGATATATTTTCAGTAATTATTTTGATATTTGATGAACTAACAATTACTGGAGGTAACAACTTTACTAAAAATTTGAATTTCACATTTCAGTACCCTGAAATGATATTGTTGCACGGAATTAGGGGGAGTAAAATTATGTGATGCATATATTCAGGGGAGTTTATGAGAGTTAAACAATTTTGGGTTGTCATCATCAAAAAGGGGGAGAATGTTGACTTTGTCATATTCCATCCTTATGTTTTGATGATAAAATGTTCAAGTACTAAATTGTTTTATGATGTTTCAGGTATCTGTTGATAAAAGAATGTTTGTGGGATTTTCAAGTGAAGGAAGAAAGTTTTCTCTTTTTAGGAGACAAATGTAAGGTCAATTGCATAATAATTGATTTTTCATTTAAAGGCTCTAGGACATATTATTATTTGCATTCTTATTATATGTCTTAAATAAAAAATGTTTTTTATGAAAAAGGTTTTTAAGGAGTAATACATATGTAAAATATTTTTCCAATGTTACATGTTTAATATGCATATCATAAATTGATAGTTGATAGACATTGAGTTGGACTACACGTGGATATATATATATATATATATATATATATATATATATATATATATATATATATATATATATTAACTTATATGTCTTA
This sequence comes from Panax notoginseng, assembly GCA_016801055.1. Lineage (NCBI taxonomy): Eukaryota > Viridiplantae > Streptophyta > Magnoliopsida > Apiales > Araliaceae > Panax > Panax notoginseng. The sequence continues at coordinate 7,471,445 of CM029023.1, read as the reverse complement.
CATGGGTGATTAAAATGAATGCTACACGTGGATATCCGGTTGTGATATAAAGTACTTCATGTATATATGCTTGCTAACCATTTATTATGATAAGATGTTTTGTGAGTGTTTCAAGGAAAAGTATGATTACTTTAAAAAAAAAACTAAAGATCTTGTTTCTTGGAGAAAGATAAGTAATGGGATACTTCTCTATTTTCACACGTCACATACCACTTGAGATAAAGTCAAAGTTTGTTGTTAAGTGGGTTGCTTGAAAAGGCTTTGAAAAACATAAATAGAGTTTTGTTTGTTATGGCAGTACATCTGTTATATAAGTGTTTCAAACTGAATATTTCTTATCTGAGTAAAACACTTTTTACAGAAACAATTTTGGAATTTCACTTATCTTAAATTCTGTTGGCAATGTACATAAATTTACAACGGTTATTTGTTTGCAACGGATATGTTTTTGGCTATAAAAGAAGTACTAAGATCAGTGTTTGGGACACAACTCACGAATTATAATTGCACTTATTATTGTTATTGAGCAAATTGATTTACTGAGTGCAATTCTTGAGAAGCTAAGCAGTTTAATTTCTGGTATTATTTGAGGTGATATTCGGTAAGAAATTAATTGCTTATTTTGTGCTACTTGATCACTGCATATAGTTGAGCCTTTAATTGTTAAATTGATTATTCTTGCATTGATCATAGACCTCTATATTGTATTGATTTTTCTATTGTTAGACTAAGTGTAGTCTAAAGGTTTTAATCCTGGTGGATTAGAATAGTAGTTTACAAACAGGTTCAAGGAAGCAAAGGTGCTTGAAGGGTGCATAGGTGCACAAGGAGCAAGAGAGCTCAAGGAAAATTAATTGTTAATTAATTTTTGTTAGAATCTGTTTTGTAATCTGTATTTATTTATAAAGAAATAAATAAAGTGAGTCTCCAATACTAGTTGGTATTGGACGTTGACTAGGCTATTATCATCGAGGGTAACAGTTGAACCACGTAAAAATCTTGGTGTTGATTTTATTATTTGCTTTACTTTAAAATCACATAAGTTACTTAATTATCTTAATTTGACTACTTGCATTATATTAAGATAATTCTTTAAACATCAAGTGTTTTACGTAATAGGCTATATTAATTCAGTAAACTGATTTCAATCATTATAATAGCCTGAAATTAATAGTTTTCAAAAGTTGGTCATAGATTGCTCCTACACTTATTCAACCCCCCTTCTAAGTGTGTCTAGTTAAATTTCAGGTAGTATTGAAATTTTATACTTATTTTAATTAATCAGGTAAAGTATTAATTGTATTTCTTAATTTTCGTGTTTTCTCTTAAAACGTCAAGGAAAAAAGCATACCGTAAGATACAAAATAATTAAGAATAAATGTATACATGCTAATTCATATATTATCTTGCATGCATATTGTGGGCCCAAGTGCAAATTAGGATTCATGTGACCTAATTGAACTAAAGGCACAATTAGGGTTCCACGGTCTCATTAAATATACAAATTAGGATTTGCATAACCTAATTGAATGAAAATCGAAAAGCCGAAAATAGATGTACAAGACCCGAGAGAAGCCTCCACGTGTCCTGAGGCAGAAGGCTCATGGAGGCAGCTTGTTTTGGGAATTGATTGAGGGATTGGATTGACGGCTAGAAGGACAGGACGATATGGACATTATTCTAATGACCAAAGGGTATTTCCGAAATTTCTCTTAAGACATGTGTTTGACATTTAACTACTTAATTCCATGAAACTCTATAAATACCCCTTCCATTCTATGAAGGAAGGAGACTCTTTTTGTACTCTAGACTTTGGAGCTGGACTCTTTGATGACTCAATACTTGGACATTCCTTCTCAAAGCATTCAAAACATGGAGATTCTCTCAACTCGAAGCACTCAAGAAGGCTCTTGGAATCTCTGCTACCCTAACACGATTTTTGAATTTTAGGAGTTCTGTCACGTGTCATTAGAGTAATCGCCTACCTGTTATTCTCCCCTCTTCAATCAATCAACCAATTCTGTGCTCTTCATGGATTTCTCTCCTTCCCAGCCAACACGAAATCCTAACTAGCAAGTCACGATTTTCTTGCACACACATATTTGTCATGATTTAATTAGTAATGTATTTATATGTATGAATGTGGTGCTTTATCTTCCTAAAAACAAATAGACAGACACATTTTTTTTGTACATATATATATGCCAAATATTGAATTCTTGTGTAGTCATGTCTTATTTGGTATACATGCATTACTGATAAGAGAAAGTTTGATGACTTTGATTCACCTTGTTGTATTTAGGAAATAAATATTTATTAAAAAAATATGTTAATTAGTAAAAATATTTATTGAAACAAACATTTCATATAAAAGCAAATATATATATATATATATATATATATATATATATATATATATATATATATATATAGTTTTGATCTAGCCAGGACTCCTTGACTTTACTCAAAATCCGAACTCTTTATCTCAGCCATAGGATCAAAACCAACGGTGCAGAAAGAATTTGCTTGAAAAAAAAAACTCGCGGATCATAATTGGGTTAAAACAGAATGGGTCGGGTCATAAAATAAATTAGGGCTCCTCTTCTATCAAGAGAAACTCTCCCAAAAATCGATCGCGACTCTCTCTTCTGGACACTCTCTTCTACCATCGTCGCCTGAGTTTCTCGAAGCTCTGGTCTGCAAAATAAAGTTCAGCTCTCTCTCCGGGCAGTCTCTCCGTGGTCTCTATCTCTGTTAAACATGAACGGGTAAGGGTTTAGCTTTTTGTACTTTCTTCCTTAAATCTTGTAGCCATTTTGATGGCGAGGAGATATGTTCTGATTCAAATGTAAATAGCTGCTTGCTTCTTTTTTCCATCTTTAACTGCTAAAAGTAAAGGTTTTTCCATGCTCTTGATTGCAATGTAAATATATATGCAGGTGTTCAAGTGTAAGTAGTAGGTTTGTCAGTATATATTGTTTGTTAGTTTGCAGGAATGGAAATGAAATGTATTTGATTTGTGATTTGAGATTTGTAATTGGGGGTGGTCTTCACTAATTAATATGGTTACATTTCATTTACTTTTTGTACAAATTGCTTTGGCAGAGGCTAGTGTTCAATTGTGTGTTTTTTTTAAATTATATATATATATATATATATATATATATATGTATTTCTGATATATGTTTGATTTTGATTCTGAGTTGTATACTTGTTGGGTTTGCAGAATGCAGCATTGTGTAGAAGAGACAGAAATGGTATCATCTGGTAATTCTTCTCAACAACTTTATATTCCGCAAGTTAAAAACGAGTTGATTCCGAAAATTGGACAACATTTTCAAAACTTAGGCGATGTTCGCGACTTTTATAACAACTATGGTAGAGAAGGTGGATTTGGTACGCGGATAAATTCTAGTAAGAAGAGTCCTAACGGTGAAATAATTAGAAAGGAATTTGTTTGCTATAAAGAAGGGTTGAGGAGAATTGTGCCCAATAAAACTCAACAGATTGTACGAAAACGGGGCCTAACTAGATCTGATTGTGGTGCGGTTGTGAAAGACTGAACCGATGCGGGGGAGGGGGGGTTGTTATAGACAATTTGTTGAGGGTCATAACCATCCTCTTACGACCCCAAGAAAAGTACATTTGTTGTACTCTCATCGTGTAGTGACATTTGCCAAAAGAAATTTAACAGAACAACTATCAAAAGCAAATTTCCCAACATGGCAACAAATGAGTATTTTAGAGATAGAAGCTGGAGGTATTGAAAACGTTGGATGTACACCACGAGATCTTTATAATGTTGAAAGAGATAGGAGGAGTGCTTTAAAGGGACATGATACTAATATGTTGTTTGAGTATTTTAAGGATGAGAAAAAAAAGAATCCCGGTTTTACTTTTACATTCGAGCAAGAGGAGGGTGTCATGATTCATTGTTTTTGGGCGGATGCAACATGTAGAAAGTCATTCAAAAGTTTTGGGGATGTTGTTGTGTTTGATACAACTTACAATACGAACCGCTACAATTTGATTTTCGCACCTATAGTAGGGGTTAATCACCATGGACAGACAACGCTTTTAGGGTGTGCATTATTAAGTGGTGAAAAGATTGATGCTTTTGATTGGTTTTTCAAGGAATGGTTGAAAGCGATGCCGGGTAGCCCGCCCAAAATGATCATAACTGATCAAGATCCGACAATGCGAAATTCAATTCATGCTATGCTTCCAAATACTTTTCATAGGTATTGCATTTGGCACATTTTGAAAAAGTTTTCTAAAAAATTAGGTCCAATTCCCTACAAAGAACATTATGGCGAGTTGAGTTGTTGTATATGGAAATCTGAGAGCCCAGACGAGTTTGAAAGTAGATGGGCGGAGGTTGTAGGAAAAGCTACATTTGACACGAATGATTGGTTATAGGAGATGTACGAAATTCGGAAGCGATGGGTTCCGGCATTTTTGAGACATTTTTTCTGCCCACATGACTAGTAGCCAAAGAGTTGAAGGGGCTCATGCCTTTTTCAAGAAGTATATGTCTCCTAAAAACTCAATGTTGGATTTTGTGACGCGGTTTAATAGGGGCCTTGCAAAAATGCAACATAATGAACTAGATTTTGATCATAAGGATGTCAATGAAAAGCTACAAACAGTAACTGGGAGGGTCATGGCATACCAGATGAGTGACAAGAGCAACTACTTGAAAGTAGCAAGTGTGTGGTAACACGTACATTTAAAGATGACAACAACTGTATGTACATTGTTCAGAGTGTAAAGGAGGGTGATTCTAAATCCCGTAAGCTTTCGTTTGACAAGTCATCAAACTTTGTTAAATGTAGTTGTCAGATGTTTGAGAGTGATGGAATTCCATGTAAGCATATGTTGGCATATTTCACAAAAAAATAGGTTATGGAATTACCTAATCAGTACATCTTGCAGAGGTGGACAAAATCTGCAAAATGTGGCAGAGTTATGGATGACTTGGGTGGGAGTGTGAGTGAAATATGTGATACTTCTGTGTTTCTGAGGCGTAGTAGTCTCTTCCAAATTGTGTCTAATGTTGATGAAGCAGCATTAAGTGAAGATAACACAAAAGAGTTGAAAGAATTGTTGTTATCAACTCAAAGGAGGTTTGCCGCCATGAATCATGGTAACATGGATGTGGAAGGGAGTATCAACATGCCCATTTCTCTTGATAGCCAACAACTAAGTCTCAAAGAACCATCTTCGGTAAGGACAAAGGGTTGTGGAAAATGACTTAAGGGAGGAAAAGAGAAGGCTATCAAGAAGGCTAGGAAATGCAATGGTTGTGGGATTATTGGAGTGTCGCATGACAAAGAAATTGTCCAAAACTTGTTTGAGTGTACGATGAGGAGGACGTTGACATTAACGATGATTGTAAGTCTTTGTTTGATCGTTTTCCTTATTGCAATTTTGTCTCTATCTTGTAGTTGACATTGATGACATTTTCGTGTTTCAGGATGGGAGTCTTTATGGCAGGGGATGCTTTCATTAGTTTCTTTGATGCTTATTTAGGAATTTGCATTTTTTATGTATTTTAATTAGTTTCATGTCTTATGTTGTGTGATGATGTCAAACTTAAATGTGAAATGTAATATAAAGATGTTCTTACTTCTCTATTTTCAGAATCTGAGTAAAGAAATCCTACAGTTTATTCTGCTTATGTCTTATGTTCATGTCTATTTTCATGTCTTACTAGACAGCAATGACTTGCAATCCTGATTTATGAACTTCTGTCTTTTTTTGGGAGTTATGAAACTGATTTATTCCAAATAGTATTTCTAGTGGAAAATTTGTTATTCATCTAATACAACAGTCACTCTCTTCCTCTTAAGTTTTCTTACTACTTGAAAGAAAATGGTGAAATATTTTCTACAGGGGTAAAAAATTATGCTTTGTTATCTCTATAAAACATAGGAATGAGATAAATTTGATGCCAAGCAGCTTGACATCTGTTTAGTCTCTGTTTACTTATTTTTTTGCTCAAATGTTATCCACCTTAGCTTTCATCATAATAATGAACTAGATCTCTGGCAGTAACTATAAGCAAGGTTCAAAAATAAAAAATGCATATGGGTTTGTTGGCATCCCCCATTAGCAGTATGCAGATGGGTTTCTTTTGCTCCAATGGTTTGTGAAAAGAATTCCCTAAAATACTAAATTACACAATTAATGCTAAAAAGTTTTCATGCTAAAATGGAAGAGTATATGTTAGAACAATACTAAACTTCCCACTTCAAATTATAGGAGAACAAGGTGCTGATAGGTTAGAAGAGATTGTTTAACGAAACCAAAAATATTAAACATGCACACGAGATTATATACAGAATAAAAATGAAACCAAAAAGGACTTGGTCACTTCAATATTAAGCATGGGGTGGAAAGGAACTAGAATGAGTTTTTTTCAATTTATACAGACACCTACACAGGATTACACCCTCATGTATAAATCACAATAACAAGACAATCACTTAACAAGACATTACACTTAGGGTAGCAGAGTACACAATATTTACAATCACTTAACAAGTGCCACGACCGACACTACCAAGGCTAGCCCACAAAAGAACACAATGATATTGACGATGTGTTTAAGATTTGCCACATTGATTTCAACAGCGGAGTTGGGTTCGCCATACCCAATTGGATTGCACCAGTCCCAAAACTTGCATTTTCCTTTGTCCTTCTCCCGTGGGCAGTCATAGTAGAGCTTTCCAGGATTCTTCTCTGACTCAGATATTCTCACAGCAGCTCTCAGGCGACAATAACACATCTTGTTTCGATATCGGGTATCATGAGTTTGAATGCTCATGTTGCTTGAAGTAGACATGCGAAGGTTGAACCTTATCTGCCAAAACCACCATAAGATTGCAATGTTTTAGAGACATTTCACAGTTGGTAATCCACAGATCATTACACATGAACAAAAATGTTAATATATGTATAATATACTTTGTTTTGTATTCATAACTATCTTTAATAAAAAGTAGCTGCCCAGTAATGTTTTGTATTCTCAGGATTTAATTTTAAAAATTTTACACAAACAAAACTAGTTACTATGTAGTTGCATTCATAGGAGGTGCAACCATTTTGATTGTGCAGACCACTTTCAGTGAAGATAATAGCAAGCCCAATTGTGGTCTCTGTTATTTTTCTCAATAATTTTTTCCATAAATACTTGAAGGAATTCACAACTTATTCCATAAATACTTGGGAAATTCTCCAATGAAGCTCAAATTAGACAGGGTTGGTAAACAACTCAAATAAACACAGAATTAGTTAAGATCTGGAACCCAACAACACAGTAATCATATGGGTTTACCTAAACTACAGCCAACTTTATAAAGGGGCAGAAAATTCGTTTCTACATTACAATTATCATAACAATTATTAAATAAAACAATTAAAAATCTTAACAAAAAAAAAACACTTGTAGTAAGAAGATTGTGAAAGTTCAACTTCCAAGAAAGTTAAAACCCAACTAAAAATTTAAAAGTAAGAATTGAAGAAGAGCATTCAGGACCACCAGATATAACAATCATTAGAAATAAGAATTGAATTTACTCATCAGTATCCACTCAGATCTAGCATGAAACACATTTAAGCACATTAGTTATGAAGTAGAGATTAGACAGAAAAAGAGTAGTAAGAGTTTAACAAAATGAATTTTTACCTAGAGACATTGCATTGGGAGCAGGAGGAGCAAAGCAGTGATATTTAATTTATATTAATTTTGTGAAGAGAGAGGCTTGACATTAGAAGGTTCAAAGTGAAGGGGGCAAGAAACGAAGAGAAAATCAAAGGGGTGAGAATACGATATGGCAACCACATTTGCAGGAGCAATAATAAACCCTAATCAGCAGAAATTGAGTCCCTCTTGATCTTGCAAACTAGTAAATTCTTTACAGTAAAATCGAGCATTACGTACACATGAATGAATGGAATCAAGACCTAATCGCAAGGAGGATGGAACAGAATAGAAAATTATAACAGAAAATTAGAAGCCAATGACTGCAAGATTCAAGGAAGAAAGTACAAAAACCTAAACCCTTACCCGCTCTTTTTCAATATATGTTCAACAGAAACAAAACGACGGAGGCTCTGGCCGGAGAGAGAGCCGCTAAGATTTTGCAGATTTTACAGACCTGATACTTCGTCCGGCGACAATGGTAGAAGGGAGAGTTGCTCTGGATAGAAGAGAGAGTCGCGATCGATTATTGGGAGAGTTGCTCTGGATAGAAGAGGAGCCCTGATTTATTTTATGACCCGACCCGTTCTGTTTTAACCCAATTATGATCCGCGAATTTTTTTTTCAAGCAAATTCTTTCTGCACCGTTGGTTTTGATCCTATGGCTGAGATAAAGAGTTCGGATTTTGAGTAAAGTCAGGGAGTCCTGACTAGATCAAAACTGTATATATATATATATATATGTATATAAAGAACTAGCATGTGTCTTGCACGACTATTAATATAGTAATAATGACGTTAATATAGATGAGATTAAGAAAAAAATATCATAATAAGAAAAGTGTGTCATTGTATATTATATTTTCTAATGAATAATGAATCCTACTTAAACTCAAAAAATTAAAATTAAAATTTAATTATATTTCGATAATAGTAACACTCAAAATTAAAAAGATGATTTGAGATTGTTGAATGAGACCGATAGCCTAATCATGAAATACCAAGACAAATATAGTATATTATATTTGCTTAAATTTGACTAACAATACAATCCTATATTTAATCTCAAAACACACACACACACACACACACACACACACACACACACACACACACACACACACACACACACACACACATATATATATATATATATATATATATATATATCATTAGACTTATTATCATTATCTAAACATCTCAAATTATCTGCTTCCGCCCTAAACTTTGTTTGTTTCTATCTGACGATAATCAACTGTTCTTTTCTGATTTCAAAATTTCTTCTTCTCATTATTCCTAAGTCACCTGAACTGTCTGTAGTCCACCTAGTTCGCCTTAAACCTTTTGTAAGTCTCCAGGTGTGAGCAGTGTCTGATTTAAGAACATAGGTATGAGTCTTAACGATAGCAAGGGTATGAATGGAAGAATAATGGTTAAGAATTATTTTTGAAAAATTAAAAGATAAGTCGATTATTCAGATCTAGCTCTTCAGTTAGTAACTGGTCAGCTTTGCCTCCTGTTCCTGACATAGTTAACCAAGAAGAACACTGTTTTGAAAACATTAGTCAAGTACTCCATAACTGGAACATACCCAAAGTTTCCCCTAGAGAAATTTATCAGTCAACCTTCTTAGATAACTTTAAAACAGATTATAATGTTAAGATAGTTGAAAGAGTTTAAGCAATTAATAAAGAGTATGAAAATTGTAGTCTTTTATCACCAGATGTTATTAAAAAATACAGAAAAAAGGGTTATAATTTTATTCATATAGGTCTTATTCAAGTTGCAGTTAAACCACTTAACATTAAAGGAATTAATTCATCTATCTACCTTTGTCTTAGAGACGCTAGGTTTTTGAATTATTACCCCAGTATTATTGGAGCTATGGAATCCAGTCTGCACAATGGACCTATCCATTTCAATTGCTTTCCGAATTTCACACTTAGCCTCAGTGATCAAAATTTATTAAAAGCTTTAACTTTAAATATTAAAACTGCTAGTGAGATTACTCAAATGATTGAGGGATCTCAGCTTATTGCTTTGATTTACAGGATTTATTATAAAACTATGAAATCAAATTTGAATATTCATACTCTTAATAAAAGTTCCAAAGATCAAAAAGTTTTAATTCAAAGTTCAACTAGTGATGCTAATGTCCAGATTCCGAGAATAATTCTCTAGAAAGATATTACTTTGCCTAGTCAATGGACTTTGTCAAATGAACTACCACAACAACCTGTAGTTAACAATCTATTAAATATTGAAAATATTAGACAGTTTTCAGATGGAACTGTTAAAATTAGTTTTGAACGTACTAGAAATTCAGTCGTAATAGAAGACATCTCTAGTTCATCAGCACCTTCAGTTATCCATACTCGAAGAGACACTGAAGTTTTTAGTAATCCTTCTATTAAAGACGTTAAACTTAAAGGAATCCTTAATCAAGGTCAAGCTAGTCATCCCTGTTACACCCAGAATGATCCTGTTGAAGAAGAAGGCTCTTCTTCTCCGACATCGTCTGAGTTTCCTACTCAATCTGATTTTAATGCTCCTATACATAACCAGTTAAGAGTCATTAAAAAGGATTTTGTATTAGATTAGGATAATTTAGTAAAAGATTTTAACTCAAAATCTAATAAAGAAAAAAGACATCTATTTAGATCTAATCACCCTACTGAAAAAGAAAGAGATAAGATAGTTAATAGATGGAAGAGATTCATTAAAAATGAAGAATTAAACATTACTTTTTATGATTGGTATGAACAATATCAAAGTAAATGAAATGTTATTACCAAAACTCAATGGATTAAAGAAGATAAATTAAAACTTCTTCTAGTCATCCTCCTTTAGAATCTATAGTAATTCCGGTAAAAAACACTTCAGTCATTGCTAGTCCCTTTAAAATCGCAGATAATATTAAAGATGATAAAAACATTATTGAGCAATTAAATTTTAGTAACCAATATCTAGCAACTGTTGGAAAACAACTAGACATAATTGAAGAAAAGTTTGAAGAAAACATTATTAAAAAACCCGATTCAAAGATTGAACAACCTTTAATAAAATTACCAGAAAATAGAACTAAATTAAGTTTACCTAATGAAGATAGGGAACTAGTTAAATCTATTGATACGTTATTCAAAAAACTTAAAACTGAAACCAGTACAAGCGGCACTATAGCTATTATTGATCAGATAGATTCTGATAATGAGAGCAATAGTTCCTCTAATTCCTCTGAAACTATTCCAGATCTTAATGAACAACTTAACAAGTTAACAGTTAATAACACGAGTATAACCAGAAATTGGTACTCTAGACCAACTCCTCCGGATCTACAGTTCGAAGAGAGAAATCTAGATAAACAATTCTCTGTTTCATCCAATAAAATATATGAATGGAATATTGATGGATTTAGTGAACACAAAATTCTTAATAAACTAAATCATATATCAATGGTAGCCAATAGCTATATTAATAAATTCAATCATCTGTCTCAACCAGACATAGTTGAATTAATAGCTAGTGGATTTACTGGTATTCTTAGATCTTGGTGGGAAAAACATCTCACAGAGGACTCTAGAATATCGATCATTCATGCTATCCAGCGTGATGATGATGGCAATCCCATCTTTGATGAAGATGCTGGGATTGGTCCGCCTGATGGAGTTAATACCTTAATATTCACTATAATTAAACATTTCATTGGCACTCCCAGTAATATCACTGAGAGAATTCATGATCAACTTAGTAACCTCACTTGTCCCACTCTAAGTAATTTTAGGTGGTATAAAGATGTATTTACTTCACGAGTTATGATGCGCACTGATAGTAATAAACCATTTTGGAAAGAAAAATTCGTTACTGGTTTACCCTCTTTGTTTGCCTATAAAGTTAGAGAAGAACTAAGCAAAGATTTAGGTTATATAGAGTATGTAATTTAACCTATGGAGATATTATAAGCTATATTCAAAAAATTGGATTAAAAATGTGTATTGACTTCAAATTAGCTAAACAAGCTAGTAAAGATAAAAATAAAGCTAAATACGAGTTAGAAACTTTCTGTGAACAATATGGTCTACCCCCTGTGGCTCCCACTAGAAGAAAGCATAGGCAAAATGATATTGAGCCTCAGAACAAGAGCCATAAACATCGTAAAAAGAGATATAATCAAAATAAAAATAGTAATCAAGATTGTTACTATAAGAAACCTAAGTCAACACACAAGAAATCAACCAATAAATCAAAGAGATTTGATAAAAGTAAATTTGTCTGTCACAATTGTGGGCAGAAAGGGCACTTTAAAAGTGAATGTAGAGTTAAGCAGAAATTAACTCAGTTGAACATCTCAGCTGAAGATACTGAACAATTGTTAGAATTAATAAGAGTTGAAAACAATGTCAGTAATGAAGAAGCTTCTGATATCCCAGAATCTTCGAGTAGCAGCACTTGTAACGATGAATCAAATAGTGATAACGAAGTTACAATTTGTGTTGAAGACTGCAGCAACAACTGTTGCAAAAGATTAAATGTAATTACCAAAGAGGATGAAGAAAGTTCATTGTTAATTGACTTAATTAGCAAAATTACTGATCCAGATTTAAAAATTCAGTACACAAAGCAGTTAAAAGATTTATTAACAAATGATAAGAAAATTATAGATAGGGTTCTTAAAGCCAAAGAGAAACCTATTTTTAGCCTTAATAAAACAATTGAAAGATTTAAATCTCCAGTTAGGGAAGTCACTCTCCCAGAATTAAATCAAGAAGTTAATAAACTTAAAAAAGAAATTTCTAGTCTAAGATTAGATGTTGCTAATCTGAGAAAAGAAATTGAAGATAAAAAATCTGATCTTCCGATTCATGATTCCTCCTCTAGTGACGAAGATCATGACATACCTGAATCCTCAGGTACAAAAAATGATGAAGATCTTTTTGTTCAAGGTCTTTCTCTCAAAAGAATTAAAGACATTACCATTCAGAAATGGTATATTTCTATTAATTTAGTTATTGATAAAACTTTCTCTATACAGCTCCCCGCTTTAGTTGATACTGGTGCGGATTTGAACTGTATTCAAGAAGGTCTTATCCCTACTAGGTATTATAAAAAGACTAGTGAAAAACTTAATTCAGCTAATGGTAGTCAAATGGAAATTAAATATAAGTTTCCTAAGGTTCATATCTGTCAAGATAATATGTGTTTTAAAACTTCTTTTGTTTTAATCCGCAATCTTACAGATAAGATCATCCTTGGTCTTCCTTTTATCTATCTATTATATCCCTTTACTACTAGTAATAAAGGATTATCATGTAATCATCTAGAAAAAGATATAACATTTAAATTTCTTATTAAACCCAAAGAGAGAGATTTAAAATTTATTCAAGAAGAGTCAATCTCTAAGTCTTTAAACCTATTAAACTGTAAAGTTACCCACTTAAGATTTCTTAAAGAAGAAATTAAATACAAACAAGTTGAAGAACAACTTAAAACTAAAAGGGTTCAAGAACAGATTGACAATTTAAAAAGTTATTTACAAGATAATCTTTGTTCTGAGTCTCCCAATGCCTTTTGGCATAGGAAGAAACATGTAGTTAGATTACCTTATGCTAAAGAATTTAAAGAACACTTGATTCCAACTAAAGCTAGACCTATTCAAATGAGTCATGAACAAATGGAGTTATGCAAAAAGGAAATTAATGATCTCCTCAGTAAGGGTTTAATTAGACATAGTAAATCACCATGGTCTTGTCCTGCTTTCTATGTTAACAATGAAGCAGAAAAAGAGAGAGGTGTTCCCCGTCTAGTTATCAACTATAAACCATTAAACAAAGTCTTAGAGTGGATTAGGTACCCTTTACCCAATAAGGAAGATCTCCATAGTAGGTTAAGCTCCTCCAATATTTTCAGTAAATTTGATCTAAAGTCTGGGTTTTGGCAAATTGCTATTCATCCCCATGACAGATATAAAACAGCGTTCACCACTCCGTTCGGTCATTACGAATGGAATGTTCAATCATTTGGACTAAAAAATGCACCTAGTGAATTTCAGAATATTCTAAATAATATTTTGATTCCCTTCAGTCATTTTATTATTATTTATATTGACGATATCCTTGTATTCTCTAAGACTATTGAAGAACATATTAAATATTTGAATTCGTTCTTCAAAACGGTTAAAACCAATGGTCTTGTTCTTTCACCTTCCAAGTGTAGTCTGTTTCCGACTAAAGTTAGATTCCTCGGTCTAATCCTCTATCATGGACTCACGCGGCCAATTGACAGAGCTATTCAATTCGCTGACCTATTCTGTAACGACCCCAAAATAGGTCCATTCCATCCAACCTATTCTAAGTCGCCAAATACATGGTACAGAAAATAACTACAACTTTATTATAACAATTGTCGTGCAAAATACAACAACACGTATGCTGAGTTTTTGGATACAAATATATACCAAATGTGACTCATGTTCCAACCGTGGACATCACCTCACAATGACACCTTATATAAAGGTATAGTCAAAAACTGTTTTAGAAATTAGAATCTTTGGGAAGTGCTCAAGGAAACCTTCGTACATGGGAGGCCACGCGTCTAGGTTATGATAGATATCATATGGCCACAGAATTATCCTTGGTTGACCTAATAGACCCCAAAGAAAAACGAGAAGATTACTATCATATTCTTCCCAATGGTGAGTCTTCTCTTGACTTATCATTATCTCCACTGTCTCTAATTGAGAATTATACTTCAAACAAACACCAAGATTATATAAGTAGTGCTCATAGATATACTCAGCAAGTGGATGAGCACATCCCTGTCTTATGATGACACGAGGTTGTATGTCGTTAGACATCTTGTATGATAGTGGCAAACCACCCTTCCAACGTTGGGTACACCTTACCCTATTGGATTCACCAAATAAAATTACTAAATGATAACCACCGTTCTATTCCTTTGTTACCCCCGCTCGACCCAGCTACACTCTTATTACCTGAAAGGAATTGTGAAGCAAAAGGGTGAGCACAACTAGCTCAGTAAAGAATATCATGACTAAAGATAATTCAATTATCAATAGCCTTCATCAATAATAAATCAGAGATTTAGAACATATGGTAGATGATAAAAAATTTCAACCATAGTTGCAGCGGAACATGCAATCCATTAGAAGAGTCAAATAGACTATAAAGTCTATTATCTTCTCCCATGTTAAAAATCCACCAACAATATTTTATCCATGTAACATCACTCAATAGTTCCTTTCCACAATCATATGAATAACTCATAATCATAATTGTGACTCTAAATTTTTCTTCACACCCAGGACGAAGAATATTTTCATCACATGTCTTTACCTGAAACATCAAAGATCATGGTTATACCAAATCACAGTTCCTGTTCATAATCATACTAATAAATCCATCTTTGCACTACGACCAAAGATATTCAACAACAGTTTATCTTTGCACTACGGGCCAAAGATATTCATCAACAGACCATCTTTGCACTACAGGCCAAAGATATTCATCTACAATTCATCTTTGCACTACAGGCCAAAGATATTCCTCTACAATTCATCTTTGCACTACAGGCCAAAGATATTCCTCAACAATTCATATTTGCACTACAGGCCAAATATATTCATATCTCAAAGAAATATATAATCATTTCAGAATTTATATACACCATAATTATAACCATGTTAATCAATTCATCTTTACACTTAAGCTAAAGATATTCAATTGTAAATTCAATGGTCATGATCATACCAGTCACAATTCAACTTTGCACTACAGGCCAAAGAGAACCCTAGTCATGATCATACCAGTAATCTACCCATCTTTACACTCCAGTGAAAGAGAATTTCAACATCAGGGTTATAAAAATGTTATATATGATGATAAAAATAATATGATCAACATATAGTTTTAATCTCAAGAGTAATATTCGTAACTCATGAATAGTAACCCCGACACAAAAGATAGAAATTCTACAATAAAATTCATACCAATATTTCGGTATAATGATATTGAAAGAATAACATTACTTAAATTTATAAACAATTTATTTTAATTGTTTACACTTTACTAATTAATACATTTAATCATCATAAAATGCCAACTCTTACAATTTCATCATCAATAACCAAAACCCTCATCAAAAATCTGCATATACCTCATATAGGATTCTCAAGCCATAAAATCCTATTTTCCAATTTTCTTACTTCACAGAACATATTTAATTCATTAACTCATAACTAGACTATTTTCATAAAAAATACCAAATCAATTCCAAAAATATTTCTTTTCTGGGATTTAACATAATATAGTCCCATAGTGAACATATATTTTTCTCAGAATTTTTAAAAGTCATTTACTATTTTTCATATGGCCAAAATAGCCGAATATTTAGACATTTATCAAAAATTGTACTTTTGTCTAAAAATTCTGAAATTTACAGAGTATACTTCTATCATATACATGTACTCCCAATAAAAATTTCATCAATTTTGGAGTTAACCACAAGGAATTATAAGCTGTTACTTCTAAAATAGTCTTTTCTCATAAAATTCATAACTCTCAATCTATACATCCAAAAATCACCATTTTTGGACACAATCAAGAAAACTCATCAAAATATCATTTCAAATTTTTCCAGAATTTTTGAAGATCAGAAAAATTACGAAACTAAAAATCATAACAACCCTTAAAATCCCTTAATATCCCTTACTATCCCTTACAATCCCTTACTATCCCTTACAATCCCTTACCTCAAAAGTGCAGTATTTCTGACTGGAATGCAAAGCCGAAGGAAACTTGCACTGATGAATAGCAACTCACCAAGTATCTAAAAACTCACAAAATATGCTTCATAATATAGAGAGAGAAAGAGAGAAAGCTTATGTTTCTGGTGTGATTTTCAATTCTAACTTAGCCCTCTATTTATAGGAAAATTTTGGTAGGTTTGACCTGCAACCTGATGGCTTTACCTGCTACTATTCCCACCCACCACATTTGAAATATAATTCAGCACATTTCTTCACCAACCACAAGTGGGGCCCACCAATTCTAGAATTTTCCACCAAAATGATAAACTCCAAAAATTCAATAATTTCTGAACCAGTCATCTCGTAAAATTCATAATAAATCATACGTTCATTTTTAACGGTTCAAAATTTGTGGACATATACTCAACTTATATATGTATAACATATTCAAAAATTACCACGATCCAACGGTCGGATTAAAAATTATAACACCCGCAATATTTCTCAAAAACCCTGATTTTTAATACCTCCATTCCGACAAAAATACTGATAAAAACCTCAACATTAACTCATTCATTTTTAACCACAAAAATATATCCCTCATTTATATCCACATAATATAAATATTTCCTTATCATATGAATCAATAATTAATTATTCACAAATAATATTACAGAATCACATTTATGACAACCAGGCCGTTCCCAGGAAAGAGGGGGCTTTCCAATAAGGATTTCTCCTTACTGGCGCGCAATTAGATGACCAAACCTCTCCTTAGACAGAACTTTCTAGACATTGCCAATAATGTTATCTAATAATATTATTCAAATAATATGAATTATTGATCTGATAAAGGGAAATACTGTGCATCAACAATTATTGAACAACAATAATATAAAATTTCAACGTAGCAATTATTGAATCAATAAAATAAAATATTGAACAGTAATTACTGTAACAATTATTGAGTAGTGCCTTCTTACGTAAGAATCAATAATTTTAAAAATACTGTGCAATACCGTGTGCTACTGTGCAATAACGCGTATTACTGTATTTTAACCACCGGGTATTCCAACAGTGTTAACGGTAACAACTACGCCGTTATTTGTAAAAACTCAAATTTGTCGTTTTCTTCACCCGACAGTTATTCGTTATGGGGCCAACAAATAGCTGCGCCGTCGTACGAATATTTCCCGACAGAAAGAATATTCCACGACCAAACGAATATTCCCCGACAACAATGATTATTTTATAACCACTTGCTTATTTTGAAAAAAAATTCATATTTCACTCATAATTTTAAACTTTTATCAATTTAACCATTTACTGAATAGTAATTATAAGAAAAATTGAATACTTTTATTTCATAAAATTCGGGGTCTTACATATTCCCAGATAAGATTACCGATAAAACATAACTACAGTGATTTTTGGGCTCGCTTAATTATATTGGCAAGTTCTACCAAGATCTCAGGAAGATTTGTAAGCCTCTTTTTCAGCGCTTACAAAGTAATCCTCATCCATGGACTGACGTTCATACTTCCGTAGTCCAACAAGTTAAAAAATATGTTAAGGTTTTTCCTTGCCTTGGCATCTCAAATGATTCAGCATTCAAAATAGTTGAAACTGATGCCTCTGACATTGGATTTGGTGGCATTCTCAAACAAAAATTAACTCCTACTTCCTCTGAACAAATTGTTCGATTTCATTCCGGTGCATGGAATCCTACAAAATTAAATTACAGTACTATTAAAAAGAGATTTTGTCACTTGTATTATGTATTAATAAATTCCAGCGAGATTTACTTAATCAAAAATTCTTAGTTAGGATAGATGGCAAATCAGCAAAATTTATTCTTGAAAAAGACGTTGAGAACGTCACCTCTAAGCATTCTTTCGCTAGATGGCAAGCTCTCCTCAGTATTTTTGATTTTGATATTAAATATATTAAAGGTAGTAACAATTCAATCCCAGATTTTCTAACTAGAGAATTTATCAATACAGGTACAGTTACAACAAAATGAGTGTAAGGGGAAATCCTCATTCCCGTGGAAAGGGCCAATCTCCCGACCCTGGTAACCAGTTAAAGGGAACCTTGGTTCCGCATCCAGTCAATCCAGTTACCAAGCCCGATGTAGTTAATAGGTTTTAGGTTCTTGGGATAATCCCTTTCCCTAAGCCTTATTCATCTGCTATTGCTAGTGAACCACAACCGATTAACCCATATGCTAATCAAACGAGGGCAACCTCATCCAAACCTAGTCATCCGGCCTCTGAGTATCATGTCGTATATGATCATCATTTATTTCACCTTGAGTCACACATGAAACCCAAAGATGACCCAATTAAACTTGCAGCCCAGTATTTTCCTACTGGCTGGCATTTCCTTCCACGGGCTCCTTATAAATCTCTTTCATATTATAAGGACATTCTTATTGAAACAGAGTCAGTTTTCATTAAACCAATTTACGCTAATGATAATAAGTCTAAACTACTTTATCATTCACTTTATATTAAAAACATCCTCAGTTTTTCCGATTGGGGAAATCATCCTTCTGATCTCAGGTCTCTATCTAATCAAACTATTTCTTACTGCTACTTTGATTATATTGAAGCCTGGAGTAAAATCACTTTTCACCAGAATGAAGATCATAGTCACTCGTGGTTCTTACAGTTTGACCACAAATTCAAAAGTAAAATTCCTATGTGGTTCACCCTTTGGTGGACTAGATTTGGTCTGTGTTATGAGATTCTTCCTGACCTCCTCAAAATACAAGTTAATCATTTTATCAATCATGCAAAATATAATCCAATCTATGAAGGAGTTCCAGTCTTCCTTCTTTTCTGTAGTAAATATAAAATCCCGTGGATCCTTAAATGGCAATACAAGATTTTGTCTCCCAAGGAAGTCACCGTATTTGCACCTCCTTCGTCTATTGGGATAAGGACGGTCCAAACCTCTTTGTCCCCCATTGCTCATGTATCTCGCCGTATTTTCATCAAATGATGGGATAAATTTGGTGTCGATAGGATAGTTGGGCAAGTTCAAAAGGAATTTCCTCCTACTCCTATCCCTTCTGTTATCCCTGTCATCCCTACTCCCGTAATCGACTCTTCCAGTAAATCATCCAAAAAGTCCTCTAATAAATCAAAGGATAAATCGATTGCCCCTCCTGAGTCAAAAGTTATTTCTGATATTAATAGTTATTCTATTGTTTAGCTCAGACTCTTTGCTGATGCTATTCACATGAGATTTGAACAATTAAGTGAAGAAATTGAAGCTTCAGACGATGCTTCTTCACAATCCAGAGTTGATGCTTCCAGTCAAAATGAAGACGATGAAGATGACGGGGACCCTTACGGCACTATCAATCTTCAAGATGCTCAGGATCCTTTTGCCTGATCACCATAATAATCAATCAAAGTGGTTGTGACAACAGCAGCCACATCAGTCAGCACCTGCCCCGGCAGCCTAGTCACCTGTTCATCATCACTTGCTCCGGCCAGTATTTTCCTGCCCATACAGTGCAGCCTCATTTTCCTTCCCAAGCAGCCTCAATCATTTCAGTCATATGCGCCAGGGCCCCATGGCCACCCAAGTCAAAAGTTTACACTAGCTTTTCCACCGAAAGCAGATTCCTGCGCAAATTTCGGTCTAAAATTGCAGCTGCTTTTACTTTTAATTTTACTTTTACTTTTACTTTACTTTAGTAAATGTAATATGTTTTTTACTTTAAGTTAATGCAATAGTAACCATGTATACAGTTCGGTTCCTTGATCTATAAAAGAAAACTGAATTCATTTGGTAAGGCATACTTAAAAAGACGTTGAGTTCCTTCTCAGTCGAATCTTTAGCCTCTACCGCTGTTTAGCCTTTCTTAACCCCTCTTCTTCTAATGTTCCTATTCTAGTAAATTTGTAAGTTTTTATTTTTCTGCACTTGTAAATAGTTCAAGTTATCAATAAATAAAACTGTTTTTATTTATTAATTTCAATTGTGTTTTCTGCACCTCTAAACTTTGATTCTAAATCATATTAAACCATCTATGTAATTACCAAAGTGGATGAAGAAAGTTCATTGTTAATTGACTTAATTAGCAAAATTACTGATCCAGATTTAAAAATTCAGTACACAAAGCAGTTAAAAGATTTATTAACTAAAGATAAGAAAATTACAGATAGGGTTCTTAAAGCCAAAGAGAAACCTATTTTTAGCCTTAATAAAACACTTGAAAGATTTAAATCTCCAGTTAGGGAAGTCACTCTCCCAGAATTAAATCAAGAAGTTAATAAACTTAAAAAAGAAATTTCTAGTCTAAGATTAGATGTTGCTAATCTGAGAAAAGAAATTGAAGATAAAAAATCTGATCTTCAGATTCATGATTCCTCCTCCAGTGACGAAGATCATGACATACCTGAATCCTCAGGTACAAAAAATGATGAAAATCTTTTTGTTCAAGGTCTTTCTCTCAAAAGAATTAAAGACATTACCATTCAGAAATGGTATATTTCTATTAATTTAGTTATTGATAAAACTTTCTCTATACAGCTCCCCGCCTTAGTTGATACTGGTGCGGATTTGAAATGTATTCAAGAAGGTCTTATCCCTACTAGGTATTATAAAAAGACTAGTGAAAAACTTAATTCAGCTAATGGTAGTCAAATGGAAATTAAATATAAGTTGCCTAAGGTTCATATCTGTCAAGATAATATGTGTTTTAAAACTTCTTTTGTTTTAATCCGCAATCTTACAGATAAGATCATCATTGGTCTTCCTTTTATCTATCTATTATATCCCTTTACTACTAGTAATAAAGGGTTATCATGTAATCATCTAGAAAAAGATATAACATTTAAATTTCTTATTAAAACCAAAGAGAGAGATTTAAAATTTATTCAAGAAGAGTCAATCTCCAAGTCTTTAAACCTATTAAACTGTAAAGTTACCCACTTAAGATTTCTTAAAGAAGAAATTAAATACAAACAAGTTGAAGAACAACCTAAAACTAAAAGGGTTCAAGAACAGATTGACAATTTAAAAAGTTATTTACAAGATGATCTGCTTCTTCATTACTAACATTTTTTTCAACTCTTATTAATTCTAACAATTGTTCAGTATCTTCAGCTGAGATGTTCAACTTAGTTAATTTCTGTTTAACTCTACATTCACTTTTAAAGTGCCATTTCTTCCCACAATTGTGACAGACAATTTTACTTTTATCAAATTTCTTTGATTTATTGGTTGATTTCTTGTGTGTTGACTTAGGTTTCTTATAGTAAGAATCTTGATTACTATTTTTATTTTGATTATATCTCTTTTTACGATGTTTATGGCTCTTGTTCTGAGACTCAATATGCTTGTGCCTGTACTTTCTTCTAGAGGGAGCCACAGGGGGTAGACCATATTGTCATGGGGATGAATAGCAATTTGCCAAAAACAAGACTTTAGATCAAATTTACTTTACTCAAATGATTGAGGGATCTCAGCCTATTGCTTTGATTTACAGGATTTATTATAAGACTATGAAATCAAATTTGAATGTTTATTCTCTTAATAAAAGTCCCAAAGATCAAACAGTTTTAATTCAAAGTTCAACTAGTGATGCTAATGTCCAGATTTCGAGAACAATTCTCTGGAAAGATATTACTTTGCCTAGTCAATGGACTTTGCCAAATGAACTACCACAGCAACCTGTAGTTAACAATCTATTAAATATTGAAAATATTAGACAGTTTTTAGATGGAACTGTTAAAATTAGTTTTGAACGTACTAGAAATCCAGTCGTAATAGAAGACATCTCTAGTTCATCAGCACCTTCAGTTATCCATACTCGAAGAGACACTGAAGTTTTTAGTAATCCTTCTATTAAAGACGTTAAACTTAAAGGAATCCTTAATCAAATTCAAGCTAGTCATCCCTGTTACACCCAGAATGATCCTGTTGAAGAAGAAGGCTCTTCTTCTCCGACATCGTCTAGCCTCTTTTTCAGCGCTTACAAAGTAATCCTCCTCCATGGACTGACATTCATACTTCCGTAGTCCAACAAGTCAAAAAATATGTTAAGGTTTTACCTTGCCTTGGCATCTCAAATGATTCAGCATTCAAAATAGTTGAAACTGATGCTTCTGACATTGGATTTGGTGGCATTCTCAAACAAAAATTAACTCCTACTTCCTCTGAACAAATTGTTCGATTTCATTCCGGTGCATGGAATCCTACAAAATTAAATTACAGTACTATTAAAAAAGAGATTTTGTCACTTGTATTATGTATTAATCAATTCCAGCGAGATTTACTTAATAAAAAATTCTTAGTTAGGATAGATGGCAAATCAGCAAAATTTATTCTTGAAAAAGACGTTGAGAACGTCACCTCTAAGCATTCTTTTGCTATATGGCAAGCTCTCCTCAGTATTTTTGATTTTGATATTGAATATATTAAAGGTAGTAACAATTCAATCCAAGATTTTCTAACCAGAGAATTTATCAACACAGGTACAGTTACAACAAAATGAGTGTAAGGGGAAATCCTCATTCCCGTGGAAAGGGCCAATCTCCCGGCCTAAGTAACCAGTTAAAGGGAACCTTGGTTCCGCATCCAGTCAATCCAGTTACCAAGCCCGATGTAGTTAATAGGTTTCAGGTTCTTGGGATAATCCCTCTCCTTAAGCCTTATTCATTTGCTCTTGCTAGTCAACCACAACCGATTGACCCATATGCTAATCAAACGAGGGCAACCTCATCCAAACCTAGTCATCCGGCCTCTGAGTATCATGCCGTATATGATCATCATTTATTTCACCTTGAGTCACACATGAAACCCAAAGATGACCCAATTAAACTTGCAGCCCAGTATTTTCCCACTGGCTGGCATTTCCTTCCATGAGCTCCTTATAAATCTCTTTCATATTATAAGGACATTCGTATTGAAACCGAGTCAGTTTTCATTAAACCAATTTACGCTAATGATAATAAGTCTAAACATCTTTATCATTCACTTTATTTGAAAAGTGAATAAAGTGTGTGTAACTGTAAATATAATGTAACTGAAAATATAATTATTCTTAGTTAAACTTGAATAATTAAATTTTTTATTTTTATTTGAAAAGAGTGTAGACAAAACTGTGCAGTTTAAGAATATTGATACTTAGGGGGTGTTTGATAAAAATTGAATGAATCAGGATGAAAAAAAACTGTTTGATAATTAACATATGTGAAACATCTGGATGACAAAATTTTATTATTTTACTTCTCTGAAAAAATTTAAAATTACTGTAAATTTATTTTATATTACTTAATATAATAGTTAATATATTTTTTTAAATTTTTTAAATTTTTTTTACTTTATTCAGTTGCTCATTCAGCCAAAAATATCTGACTTAGCCATTCAGCTCAATTATCTGACTGATTCAGCCATTCAGATAATTTTTTTCCAAAACAAACACACTTAATGACTGACCGATTCAGTCATTCAGCCATTCAGATATATTCAGTTCTAAACAAACAACTCCTTAATAGAAGTAATGGATTAAACTTAGATGAAAAGATCATCCTAAGGAAAGAAAGAGTAAAACTTAAGAAGATGATATGGGAATATTGGATTAAGATCCTCCATTACATCTATCTTTTAATTTCTCTCCATACATATTTAGGGATTCAAAATTTAATTTTTGCGACTATTTTTGCAACATAATTATTTGCGATAAATTTCATTTTATCGTTAAATGAAATATTTATATCGCTAAATATGTATTGAGAGAAATTGGATGATAGGTGTAATAGAGGAAATCCTAATCCAAGAAACATTTAATCTAATATACTAAATAATTAAAAACACAAATTTAATTTCACAAAATTTTGCTTAATTAATTTTTATATTACAATATATATTCACTTATTATCCGTGTACGTATTTAATGCACGTATATGCTGAATTCTATAATAAAATTTAACAATTAAATACATTCAAAATTTGTAAAGTATTCAAAAGCATCCCATCTGGTAAAAATATAACAATATATTATCTCATGTATGATCATTTCACAATATATTAATCTGAGTGATCTGAAAGTTATTTAATTGATTTTTGTAAAAAACATCTTCTTTTTTTTTTTCATTTGAAATAATTAAACATTCACTTTACTTTGTTTTATTTTTCCAAAATTTATTTGTTCATTTATTTTTTTATTTTTTGGTAATTTTGGGTCACGTACTAACTATTAAAACATCTAGTAAAGGTATTTCAATGGTAGTTACATTTTACCCCCATTATTTTATTCTTAGCTTTCCTTCTCTCTCTTTTAATCTCCATTATCTCGTAATTTTTCTCCTATGATTTGTCATTCATTTATCCAAATATAATTGAATTTATAATTGTAATAAACAATGTATTATTTATTTTCTATTTGTTAATATCAAAATTCGTACACACATCCAATCACTAATAGCATGTCCAATTCCGCAGAGAAACGAAGTCACATCGAAAAATTTGACGACTTGAGTCGTTTGGGGATAGCTCCGATGTGAGAATAAGTACATGTTGAAAATATGTTAACAATGGAGGCATATCACTCAAGTGCTGAAAAGTAATGAGATACCTAAAAATTATGGTGTAACCTTGTAATTATAGTGATCACAACTCCTTAAAATGCCCTATCTCGAATTGGAATAGAATTCCTCGTTATGGATCATAATGGGATAGAAGTTAATCTCCTGAAAGAAAGGAAGTCGAAATTATTCTGAATCTTTCCTTAGGAATTATAAATTAAATATAACTAGGAATCTTAGGTTCCTTAAAGTTCTTCAATTGTCCAAAACAGACGCCTACATGGGAAGATTTCCTCCACGTGGACTATGACCCACCAAATCACCCGGGCCTAAATAATCACGCCCCAATACTATTGATTTTGAATATCTTTTTTGATAATAATATCTTCATTAGCTTTTAAACTATAGTTATTTTTCATGTTTAGCCCCTTAACTATTTTATTCACTTATTTCATCCTTAAACTTTATAATTCTTCAATTGCAGTCTAACCTTACAAAAAAGAGAACTTAAAGTTAATGGGGACTAAAAATGAAAAACAATTATAAATTGAGAACTAAATCTAAAGGCTTAAATATGAATTAGTACCCTAAACTATATACAATATTCCACTTCGGTGATCCACCTTTCAATTTTGTCAATTAAGTTATTAAACTATCAATTTTTTCTAATTACACAAATTGAACACGCCACGTCAGCAATTGCTGACGTGACTATCTGAGTAGGTCATTAGGCAGCTGATGTGTAAATAAAAAAAATTATTTTAATATCTATTTACACATTTATTATACATTAAGGGCAAATTCGTCAAATCACTTATATTAATCATTTAAACTAAATAAAAACAACAAAACTATTTAAAATCTATACCATCTCAGATCAAAAACAAAAAAAACCACCACCTCCATAGCCACCATCTCAAATCTAAAATCTATACCACCGCCACCACCACCTCCATACCCACCTTCACGTCGGCCACCTCCTCCATCAGAACCGCCGCTGCCACCTCCATACACGCGTCCTCCATACACGCCTCCTCCACCTCCACCTTCACGGCGACCTCCTCCATAGCCACCGCCTCCTCCGTAACCACCTTCACGGCGACCACCTTCACCTCCGCCGCCACCGTCGAGGTCCTGACCTCTAGATCTGCCTGTCTACTTCCGTAACCACCTTCATGGCGTCCCTCATCGACTTCTCAAGGATGAAGGTAACGAATCCGAAACCTCTAGATCTGCCTGTAGTGATGATTATCCAGATGGCTGACTGTTTGAGACTTGGTGCCGGTGAACATTGAATATATTTATAAATCCATGGGAAATAAGGTAATATTGAATTAGGCGAAGGCGACGCCATTGGATAATAGCTTGGTGGACCGTAAGCAGGTACATTGTGCCAAGAAGAGCAGGGATTTGGGACAGCTGGAGGTGGCAGTACATATGGCAGAGGCACCGAGGGAGATGCTGGCAATAACGGAGAGACGGGGCGCAGTGGAGGTGTTGGAGTTACCGGAAGTGGTGACGGTTTGGTTGGTGGAGGGCATTTTAATTCAGTAGATGCGGGTGGTGGCGGTGGTGGCGGTGCTGTCACACAAGAAGGGCAAGGTGGGTTTAAGGATCTCTTGCGGTGGTCAAGGTGGATCGCAGATCTTGATCTTCAATATTTGGCTATTAAAGAGTTTTTAATGATTTTAGATTTTATTATTTTAGTTTTTGTTTTTGATGATTTTAAGGATGGGATGAAATATAAGGATTTGTTTTATTTTAATTAATTATGTTATTTTTTGTTTTGACCATTTTGCCCCTATTAAATCAGACTTATTTATTTTATGATTAAAAAATTGTTTTTTTTGCCACGAAAGCTTGTTACGACCCCACTTAAATTAGCCACGTCAGCAATTGCTGACGTGGCGTGTTCGATTTGTATAATTAGAAAAAATTGATAGTTTAATAACCTAATTGACAAAATTGAAAGGTGAATCATCGAAGTGGAATATGCCCTATAGTTTAAGGTACTAATTCATATTTAAGCCAAATCTAAAAAGACTACAATTCAAGGACTAAACGTGTAAAGTTGCTATATTTTGGAGACCAACATGAAAGAAAATATAGTTTGATGACAAAATACACAAAAAAAATTAATTAAGGGACTAAATGTGAAAACTTCTATAGTTTGAGAAATAACAAATAGGTTATCCCTATATATTACATATGTGAACATATGTGTGTGGTTGATTAATAATACTTTGGAGACAATGCCTTCAAAAAATAAATGGTAACACCAAGATTCGTCCATGGATCCAATCACCAATAGCTCGTCCAATCCTGCACAGAAATGAAGTCACACGGAGAAACTTGACTACTTGGACCTCTGGGGGATAGCTCTGGTGTGAGAATAAGTACAGGCTGAAAATAGGTTAACAATGGAAGCTTATTACTTTAGTGCTGAAAAGTAATGAGATACCGTGAATCAGGGTATAGCCTTGTATTTATAGTGATCACACCTCCATCTCTATGTTCGTCCTCGAATTGGAATATGATTCCTCATTATGGTTGATACCATAATGGGTTAGAAGTGAATCTGTTTAAAAAAGGAAGTTGAATATTATACTGACTCTTTCCTTAGGAGTTGGAAATTAAATGCAGTTATGAATCTTAGATTCCTTAAAGTTCTCCAACTATCTAAAATATACTCCTACGTGGGGAAGGTTCCTCCACGTGGCCTAGGACCCACCAAATTATTCGAGCCCAATTAATCATACACCAACATTGCCCCCCACTATCTTATTATCCACTATCTTATTATAAGGAACTTAAAATAAGAGAGTACATCAATTAGTCATGGAGGACGTTAGCCGAAGAGTGTTTAGTCTGATAGATGACCGAAGAGCGTTTAGTCTGATAGATGTTAGTCCATCCCGAAGAACATTATCTATTTAGGAGGATGTTAGGTCTGTTCGGGAGGATGTATATCTGTCCCAAAGAACATTTATCTTTTCGAGAGAAACCTGTCCTTCCTGAAGAACTTTTATCCTTTCGGGAGAAACTTATCCTTCTCGAAAAACATTTATCCATTCAGGAGAAACTTATTGTAATATCCCATAATTTTAAAATATTTGAATAAAAAAATTTAATTAATAATTAATTTTTAGAAGTTAAAAAGACCAAATTGGCAGTTAATCGGATAAGTGAGTAAATAAAAGAGAAGAAAATAAAATTCTTGAGAGGTAGGCCCATGGGGGCGACTGATTGCTAGAGAATTTGGGCGAGGGAGAGATAATTGATAGGAGACAAAAGAAGAAGACAAAAAGGTGGGGGAAAAGAAGAAAATTTAAAACAAACCATCCACTTACTCCCATTTACAGACCTCTCGACTGAAAGAAGAAAAAAAAAGAATATAAGCCAAAAGAGGAAGAAGAAAAGGGGGAGCATTTCCCACTCACATAACTCACTCGGTAGAAACATAGTGTAGGGGAAATGGAAAAAGAGGGAAAAAGAGAGACTTTGTAGAGAAGGAGAAAAAGGTAAAACTTGTAAGACCACAACTTTATGAATAAAAATGATTTTTTTTCTCTAATTATATTTTTGAATATTATGGTGTGAATTTAATATAATGTTATAGTTGTGGGTAATATTTATAAATTTTACAAAGTAAGCAAGTTATTATAAAATATTCGACTGGTCGGGGAATATTCGTTTTAATAGGGAATATTCGTACGACGGTACAATCATTAATGGACCCCACAACAGAATTACTGTCGGAGTTAGAAAATGACAGAAATATCTTTTTATAAAAATAACGGCGAAAGTTTTACCGTTAGCTATTGAAATACTCGGTGATAAAAGTACAAAAATACGCATGGTTACATAGTAGCACACAATATTGATTATTAATACTTACGTGAGAAGTCACTCAGTTATACTCAATTATTGCTACAGTAATTACTGCATAGTATCTCACATTATTGATTCAATTATTGTCACAGTATCATCTGCACAATATTTTATATTATTAAATCAATAATTAAGATAACAAGTTATTCATATTATTATTTACATTGTTGACAATGTTTAGAAAGTTCTGTCGAGGAAAGGAGTTTGAACACCTAATTACGCGCTAATAGAGAGAAATCCTTATCGAAAAGCCCCCTCTTTCTTAGAAATGATCTGATTGTTAATATTGCAAGTTATATTATTGATGAATAAATGTTGTTAAAAATATTGAGGGGATTTTTATAAAGTATTTGTGGTAAATTTTGCTTATTATTTAAACTCCCACTTACCCTTTTTTTAAAATAATCGGTAGAAAGTTATTCTATATATATATATATATATATATATATATATAATATGGTGGGGCCCACGTGTAGATGACATTTAGGGGGGGGGAAGTAGATGAATGTCACGGGAGGGAGTAATTATTATTATTATTATTATTATTATTATATATATATATATATATATATATATATATATTATTAAATAAGTTTTGTTTTTTTATGAAAAATAAAATATATTATATTTTATTATGCATAGTATTTGCATAATGTCTGCATAGTATTTGCATAGTGACTGCATAGTAAAATCAAAAAATTTCGTCAGAAACCCGTGATTCCTTACTATACGTCCGTTTCTAAATAGTATCATTCCATTCTCCTATAAATAGGATACTTAGTTTTGAAATGAAAATCACATCCGAATTATAGAATTCTTCTTCTATAATATTAAGCGTATTTCTTTAGAATTTAAGGAAGCTTTGAGTGTAAAAAATAGTGCAAGTTTTGTTCAAGAATATCCCCACCCCATTAGTCATAAGTACTCTCTTTTTAAGGTAAGGGATATTATTTTTGTTCAATATTCGTATGAAATAATATTTTCTTCCATACTCTGTAGTATGTAAGTAATATTATTTCGTTTCAAATTTCGAATTCTATACTCATTTTGTTAAAGTATTACTTATATACTCCATGAAATTAGTAGAATATCCTTGAAATTTGCGCTTCGTCCAATATCATTTCGTGAAAATATTATTCTGAGCATTCTTGATAATTTTTAATCTTTTCATGTCGGGGTACTATTCTCGAAATACTATTTACGGGATACTATTCACTCAGGTACTATTTACCTGGGATACTATTCATGACAAATATTGATTTCTTTTCAGTCCAAATCATTTTTGATATAATATTATTCTTAAATTTTACTCCACAAAGCAGTATCATGCTGACAATTTGGACATTATTAAATTCTGGATAAATTAAATTATAAAATCTTTAAAATTTATCCTTGCTCTTATTTAATTGAATTCTTATATCATTGTCATCATCCTCATGCTTATATTATGATGAAAGACAACTTTGGCCCGTAGTGCATAGATGGTCTGTTGATTGGTATGATGATGACCAAGAATCATTTGGTATAATCATGACCTGTAATATTACAAATGATGTGGTAAATATCCTTATTGGGCCGTAGTGCATTGATGGACAGTTGTTGGCATGATCATGACCATTGGTGGTAACACGAATATCCTTGGCCCGTAGTGCATGGATAATTCATGGATGTGATACTAAAAAATATCCTTGGCCCGTAGTGCATGGATAATTCAGTGATGTGGAATATTTATTAAGCTGAGTCTCAGCGATAAAATTGATGATAAACTTTTTAAATCATAGAAGATAGTAGATATCATGCTTTACTTGACTCTTCTAATGGATTATTTGTTCCGCTGCAGTTAAACTTGATGTTAATTGTATTTTATCAGTTTAACACTATTGAAGGCTAACGATAATTTATTCTGTATTGTCTTAGTCATAATATTTCTTATTGGGCTAGTTGAGCTCACCTTTTTGCTTTCATTGTTCTCTTCAGGAAATGAGAACGTACCCGGGACTAGTCGGAAAATGGAATGACGGTCCAAGATGGTGGCTGTAGTAGTCCTCACTATTTTATAAAATAGTGTAATAATAATTTTAATGAGGACTCCATTTGAGTTTGGATACTGTCTACTAGACAATATTCTTGCTTTCATTGCTTTCATTGTTCTCTTCAGAAAATGAGAACGTACCCGGGACTAGTCGGGAAATGGAGTGACGGTCCAAGATGGTGGTTGTAGTAGTCCTCACTATTTTATAAAATAGTGTAATAATAATTGTAATGAGGACTCCATTTGAGTTTGAATACTGTCTACTAAACAATATTCTTGTAAAAACTCTCAGCTACGTTTTTGTTGTATTATATAAGGAAGTTTGTATTTAAATTCTGTACCACGTATTTGGCGACTCAGAATGGGTGATATATATCTATTTTGGGGGCGTCACAGAACTAGTTAAAGGTATATATATATATATATATATATATATATATATATATATATATATATATATATATATATAAATTTTGATTAATACTTTGATTTTCGTATATGGTTATTAAGTTTATGGATAGAGGACATGTTATACTTATTTTTGATGAATTAAATTTATATAATCAAGAAAATTAAATGAAGGGTAAAAGCTGTAAATTTTTAGAAAAGTTAGTTTACTGCTTGTTTTTGTAAAATATATATCTTGTGATATATAAAAAATTAAAATGTAATATTTATGTCTTAAAATAATTTTGTAAGTAAGCTACACACAGAATCAAGAATCACTCAAAAATTATGAGTAGATGATTTATAGTGATTTTTTGAGTCAGACGGGTTTGGAGAAAAACTCTACTTCCAGAATTTGGATAAATCAATTATCTTAAGGTCTATTGCGTGGGTTATATTTCTTAATCCGACCGTTGGATCATTATAAATTTTGGATATGTTATACATATATAAGCTGAGAATATGTTCACCAATTTTGAACCGTTAAAGTTTTACGTGTGATTTTTTATGAATTTTAAGAGGTGGTGGGTTTAGAATTTTTCAAACAAATTTTTAGCAGTGAGTTCAAATATTTAAAAATATATAACTTAATGATTTTAAATTAGATTTGGGTGATTCTTAAGGCTAAATTGGAGTATTGGAAGTCTAGTTTTTGTTAAATTTAATTAATTTGACAAATAAGTTTTAGTTAATGGTGATATGCGCAAATTATAAAAGTATGTCAAGAAAAATTCTTTTTGTCGGCGAATATTCGTTCTGTTGGGAAATATTTGGTAAAGTACGATGGCGCCGAAATAATAAATCATTGGCGGGAACCTTTTTACAATTTATTAACTTGTGGGAATAACCTGACTACGCGAACTACCACATACTTGGTGAATGCCCCTTCGTATTCATTCTTTATTAGTATTTTGTGAAAATGATCTGTCTACGCAGACTACCGCATGACGAGTGAAGATCCATTTGCAGTTTTGTACATTTTTTTATGTGTATAGTAATACTGGTATACATATTAGTGATTTCATACTTTCTGACTAAAGGGAAATGTTAATAATATAAATTTTTATATATTTATATTGTTGTATTTTATCATCGCTTGAGGTGGTGGCATAGTGGTGGAAAGCCGAATATAAATCCCCATTAACTTGGGTTTGAGTCGTGGTAAACTCCTCTATGCTCAAGTGTGGATTTATTCGGGGTAATATAAGTTGTGCCAATGAATACACCATTGAGGCCTCCAATTTTTTTTGGTTATCATGCATTTATTTTCTCCCTATCATGCATGTAATTATTTAATACATATGTTAATAAATAACAATTATGATATTATTAAACGAATTGGCAGTATTATGAGTCTATAATAATAATTGTTGAAAGATTGAAAATGTGTAAATAATTGATAAATAAAAGGTGTTGATTAAAGATAAGTATTTTAAGTAAATGTTCGTTCAATTATTATTTTTTTACAAAAATAAGATTGACAGGACTTGTCGACACTCTACTTTTTCTAAAGTAGTCTGAGCCACAACTCAATTAACAAACAAATTTTGTTAAAACTGTGTACAAGTTGATATTAATTTCCTCTGTGGGACCACAAATTCCACTATCAACATTTTTATATAGCTCATTTGATTATTTTATCAAAGTATGTGTGCTAGTTGTCTCATCAATTTTCAGTATAATTAGGTTCCTCAGATGAGCAACAAAGCACACCATCACAACACCAAAAACACAAAATTCTTCTATTACAATATTATGAGTATTTCTTTTGAGTATAAGGATACTCTGAGTGCTACTTAAAGTACGATAAGTAGGTTTCATACCTACAAAATAAGTACATTTAAGCTTTAATAGGTTGTTATTTTCAAGTATTGTGGTTGCTTTTAGTTGCTTTGTGTGTTTTGTAGGAAATTTGGTAGGGAACGGAATTGGGAGGAAAGGGTAATAAAGGGAACAAAAGGCATCAAAATGTACAGGAGAAAGGAGCAAATTTGATGACTTGGAGTGGCAACGCCAGGATTATAAGGGAATGGGCGCGGCAGTGCCAAGTCAAGGCCATGTTAGCAAATTTTGTAGATTTGAGCAAATTTTGATGCAGATTTGGAATTCAATTCCTTGGGTCGGTGGGATTTATTGAAAAGCTATAAATAGAAGATATTTTGGAGAGGAAAATCCTAACAAGATACAAGGATTTCATTTGGAGAGCTTGGAGAGAGAATTAGATAATCAAAAGGAGCACTCAAGAAGAACAAGACATAGATTGAAGATTGAAGATTGAAGATTGAAGCAGAATTCTACTGAGTTTCTCTTTACTCCTTCTTTTCTCAGTTTTGTAATTCTAAGATGATGTTTAATTTGAGATTTCTAGTTTTTATCTCTAACATGAACTAATTTTCTAATTAAGGTACAATTGAACCATTTATGTAGATAAATTGATTACTTTTCTTAATCCAATTATTTATTCATATTGAGTTGTCTATCATATTTTGTGCTTAATGTTTAATTATTTGACCAATAATTACTGTGTTACACTAGATGAATTCAGAAGATGAAATTTAAGGTTAAAAATGAATGTGACAGCATGTATTCTTAATTATTTGCATATGATGAATAATTAGGGTTGTGAATTGAATATGAATATCTGTTTTCACTGTATGTAACAATTGGGAATTGGAACCTAATGAATTTGATTCTTTTATTTTGCATAGGAATATCGCATAATTAATTGAATTTAATATTTTTATTTGATCACTTGGAAAAGGGCTTA
This sequence comes from Panax notoginseng, assembly GCA_016801055.1. Lineage (NCBI taxonomy): Eukaryota > Viridiplantae > Streptophyta > Magnoliopsida > Apiales > Araliaceae > Panax > Panax notoginseng. The sequence continues at coordinate 7,437,296 of CM029023.1, read as the reverse complement.
TAAATACTTTGAATTCCTGTTAACAACTCACGTGGATATAATAATTGAAAAAATTGGGTAATTAATTTATATTGCATAAATGGGTATATTGTAGTCTTAAGCCTTTATCGTTTAAATCAATTATTGTGTTAGAATTAGTTTAATTAGTTTAATTTGCTTTTTCATTGAGCATCACAAAGCTCGGTTGTTTAAATAAGATTGGATTGATATTAAACTAGTAGTTGGGATTAATTAAATAGAGATTCTTGTGGGTTTGAAACTCTATCTTATCACTTTATTACTTATTTATCGTGTATACTTGCACGTAATTGCTTATTGTGAAATCGGACAGTAAAGTACCAAATTACTCAAGTTAATCTCTTATATAATTGTTTGATATAGTTTTCTACTAAGGTAAATGATATCATTTTCTTTCATATTCGTAAAAATATCATTTTCTTTCATGCTCCATATTATGATAAGAAAGTATTATCCGTTTCTACAACCATATCATTAAATTGTGAAAATTCCTGAAAATGATTAGAATATCTTTAATAGTTTATGTTCTATCTAATATTTCACCTGAATCTTCCTATAAATGTTAAATTGTGATATTTGAGATGTGAACAATATATTTTATTTAATTTTATATTCTATCAATAACTATAATCGATTTTCGGAATACCATGTTGACAATTTAGACTATGGATAAATTAGAAATCATTAATATTTATTCTTTATATTATTATTCTGATTATTTATGTCCATTCATTATACCACTATTATTTGTACTAATTATCAAGACTAAGTTATTGTGAATGTCTTTGGCCTGGGCGCAAAGATAAGATGATTGTTGAGTATCTTTTGTCTGTGTGGCAATGACATGTGGTGAAAATTCTCTTTTGCCTGGGTGTAACGAGTAATTGTTGATCGGCATGACAATGACCATTGGTGTTACAAATGAATATCTTTGGGTTGGGTGCAAAGATGAATTTTTTATTGACATGATCATGACCATTGGTGTTACAAATGAATATCTTTGGCCTGAGTGCAAAGATGAGTTGTTGATTGGCATGATTATGACATGTGGTGTTATAAATGAATATCTTTTACCTGAGTGCAAATATAGGTCAAAGATAAATTGATTGGAATGATTATGAAAAGGAATTGTGAATTTGTATAGCTATGATTTTTGGTGTTATAGGTAAAGACAGGTGGAGAAAGTTACCTTTGTATTTAGTACAAAGAGGAACTCTTAATTGGTGTTACCGAGATAAAATACTGATGGTGAATTTTTAATTGGGATAAGATAGTAAACAGTATGTTCTATTTGACTCTTCTAATAGCTTGCTGATTTCATTACAGTTATGTTGAAAACTTATATTATCTTTAAATCTCTGGTTTATTACTATTGAAGGCTATTGATAATTTATTTAGCTTAGTCATAATATTCTTTATTGAGCTATTTGTGCTTACCCTTTTGCTTCACAATTCCTTTTGATGAGTAGGTTTTATACTTATGAATTGGACACCGTTAAAGCTTAATTCTTTGTTAACTTAAAGTATTTTTAGTGTCATTTTACTTTTTTTTTATGTTTGTGTTGTAGGAAACGGCTTCGAAAGGTCAAAAAATGAAAAATTGAGCTTAGTGGCATTCTGTAATTTTTGGGGTAGAAAGCCCACCGAGGCGGGTGTTTCCTAGTGTAAAAAGTCTACCGGGGCGTCATTCAGGAGTGACCCCCGCCGAGGCGGGCATCTTTAGTACAAAAAGCCCACCAGGGCGGGCTTGTCGGGAAGAAAAAGATTTTTTAGAAGTTAAGTTCAAGAAGGAATGGTTTGAGCGATTGGTTTCAAGGACTTTAAGGAGGGCTAAAAGACACATGAAGAGACATATAAAAGGAGAAGAATCACAAGGATTAATGGAGATGATTCCATTAGATTAGAGTAAAGATTAAGACAAAACCCTAGTTTTTATTAGATTTGGAGATTAAAAGCAACTTGGAAACCATTGCAGATCAAGAGGAGGAGCAAGAGGGAGCATGAGATTTGCTGACAACAGATTTTATTCTTTACTCTTATTTTTGTCTTTTTAATGTTCATTCAATTGTGGATTCTTGGTTTTAATTCAATAATCATGAACTAAATTCTTGTTTAAGATTACAATGGAGCTTGTTGCATAGTTTATTTTAGTATGCTTCTCTATTAATTATTGTGATTATTCTTGGATAGTCAATTATGATTTGTGCTTATTATTTAATTGCCTAGCTAACAATTACCGTGATAATCTTTATGAACTCGAGAGATGGATTATAGATTTAGATATGATCATAATAACATGTGATTGTATTTTCTGTACGGCGTTGGAATTTATAATTTATGTCTAGGCTAGAGATATACCCAATCGCATGTAATCTGATAGAGAACTTGTGCTTAAAATTCTCTTTAATTATAATTCACGTAGAGATATAATGAATTAGTTAATTAGGGTGTTCTTCTTAATTCTATCATCTGTGGATTTAAGTTGATTTAAGTATGATGCATTGAGAGATGATCGTATTAATTTATGTGTTCTTGACGAACAATTTAGAATAGTTAACGTAATTGATAAGAAGTGTATTAATTTAAGTGAAGCAATAGGTGAAGTTGTGATCTTAAATCTCCATAATCTGATTTTTGACTAGTGGTAATTAGAATTAGTTTAATTAAATAATTTAATTCATAACCTTAAATTGATTGTTTAAATAAAATTAGTTTGGTTAAGCGTTAGTATTTGGTAATTTGTATTAATAATTCCTTATGGGAACGATACTCTACTTACATTTTATTACTTGTTGACCACGCATACTTGCGTGCTGTGCGTAACTGGATTTTACCCCAACACCTTTCAGGAAATAAGAGTGTAGCCAGGTCTAGTGGGGAGAGCAGGGGAATGGAATGATGGTCCGAGTTAGTGGTTCTCCTCATCAAGTTATAAAATAATACAACAATAATTGTAATGAGGACTTAAAATGTGTGTCGCCATATTTTATACGGCATCAGAATAATTTCGGTGTGAATATTGTCGTATTATATACGGTACAATATTTTTATTGAAAACTCACAGTATGTGTGTTGTCTTATTTTGCACGACAATATAAAGGTTGTAAATAAGAAAATTTATGTTTGTACTATGTATTTTGGCAACTTAAATTGGGTGGTAAATATCTGAATTAGGGGGCATCACACTTATCCTTCCCGAAGAACATTTATCCTTTTGAGAGAAACTTATCCTACAAAAGAACATTTATCCGAATTTATACCTCCACAATATTGCTCCCGAACCCATAAGGAGACTTAAAATAGAACCGTCTGACCTTATACCGCCGAAGGTAGATGACCAACCTTATAACCGCCATAACAATGATCTAGGTCCCTTAGAGAGACTTCAAATAGAAGTTCCAGAGAACCTTCTGACCTTTTAACCGCCAAAGGTGGATGACTGACCTTATAATGCCAAAATTGATGCTCAAATTTTGCCAATTCAAACAAGTCCAAAGCTGGAAGCTAATGCAACTTGCCCCACTCTAAGTGTCCGATCTAATAATTAAACTGGTACGCTACTTCTCCATTATTTCCCATGTACTCCGATTAAAAGCTCTGATTAATATCTACGATTAAATACTCCAATTAAATACTTCGATTAAAATCTCCGATTAAAATCAAACGTTGAAAGTTTGCAAAAACCATCTCCCAAACATAATCAAAACATGTTCTATTAACTTAGTTGATCCCATCTAAACTACTCCCTGAACACCGAACTTGTGACACCCCTAAATCCGGGTACTCCATTCCCACAGGATTTGGTGCCCACTATCCAAAACAATTACATCTAACTACCCATAATAAAGGATAAAGACATAACTTAAATAACTTAAATAATATTCTTTCCCATTAAAGGGTTACATCAACTTAAATCAATCCCAGGTAATCTAACCTTAAATTATTACATAAGTCTGCTGAATACGTCACAAAATAACATAAGCCTTATAACATAATTCATTTAAATAAATTTAAATAAGTCTTCACCACTTGGACAACTTGCCCTTTCCTTTGCTAGAAGACGGCTCATCAACTTTAGCTGCAGTGTTAATTGCAAGAGTGAGCAAACAATTGCTCACTATTATAAAGAATAATAATAACAATAACATGAACGAATACTGAATAATGGAGAACTCGTTCTGCGAATAAAGAATAGAAAACAAGTTCAAGATTATATCTGAGGGTCTTAAGACCACGAATTATGTCCTCGGTAATTAGGTATTATTACCTCAACCTTAACAGTCGTTTAGACTATACAAACCCTTTCTTACGTACTTAGGGGGATCAGCCCTTGGTACCATGTATTGTGCACAAACATCTAAACGTTAACACGTACATAATCCCCTATATTAGGGTTGTTCATCTCAGTTTGACTTTAGGATTTTCGCACTAAAGAAAGTTTAGTTTGGAACTAGCTTATCAGTAGTTCTAGGATTTTAGAACACTCATCAATTATAAATTAGTCTAATCAATAAAAGTTCATTTTCTATTCGAAGGTTCAACATAACAATATAAGATTGAATAATGATATTTAAATCAAAGATTGAATAATGACAATGTATAATTGAATAGACATGGTATATATGCAAAGTACTACATCCAAAAGAGTTAGGAAAATCTCATTTGAAATAATGAATTTAAACGGTTGGTGCTTTAAATAGCAACAACAAGAGTCAGGAATGTGAAACTCGCTCGATGTAAAGAATTAGATTATAAGAGTTTGTATGATCATAAACAAGATGGAATCAATAGGTTTGTTCAACTTTAACATAAGATTTAGGAACTTGCACAATGATAAATTAGGGTTAGAAAACTTACTTATCAACAAAAGGTAAACATAGTTATGAAACTTGCATTCATTATAAAGAGAATGAAGTTAGAGAACTTGCCTTGTGCGTAAGTTACACAAGTATAATAAACGTTCGCCAATTACCCTACATATACCATTGAAATCGTAATATCGATTAGTTATACTATCGTTAGCTTTATAGGTTCAATCCACCATCTAAGTGATAACTTTATGTCTAACCATGTTGGTTAACCACTCACACGAATCTAAAAACTCACTATCGTATAACATAAAGCTTTAGCATTCACCTCTAACTTTTGCAAACATCAAATTTCATTCATTACATAACTTATTTAAGTGATCATTTAAAATCTTCATATTTAGTATTACATTACATTACAATCTGTTATTTTTCCTTATGTTATGATTTATCATCTTTATCATGCATACCAAACTAGATTAGGTCTTCATATTATAGTCTGTAATTAAGCAAAACTCACTACCTCTGCTCAGGGTACGACGCAGCTGCATTGTCCCAAGCCTTGGCACCGGCACAGCTGCACTGGTGCACGACCTCAGAAAGCTAACAGGCACAGCTGTGTCATTTTTGCCATCGGTACTGGCGCAGTTGCACTAGTATGCAGACAGAAACTGCAGCAGCTTCCCCTGTTACAATTCATACTCCAATTTTCCCAATTTCTACAGCAACTCACCAACCCCAGCAACTAGGATTTGGTAACAACATCACCAAGCATGCATTTCATAATTCTACCAATATAAACATTATATATAAAATCAACTTTTAAGGATCAAAACCATGTTTTTACCAATTTCTTCATATTTCAACACTTTTAGTGAATTCAATTGCCAAATATTTGTTTCTTAACCAATTGACACCATTCCAACTATGTTGTTTTCATTTCTTGATATACTAACACAATTTACAGATTATATCAAGGTTTAAACATAAAATTTTGGACTCAATTAAGCCATTTCACATATATATAAAATTGTTGTTGAAGTTTTCTTCTTCAAACCCAGTTTTCATGAATTCGATCACTAACATAAGATTATAGATGACAACTAACAGGTTTAACAAGGTTATACATACATAAAATCAATATCTTAAACAACAATTCAACAAAATCTCAATTTTAGAGAATGGAAATTATAAAACTACAAATTAGAATTAGGGGTAGATTATACCTTAATCCTTTGTTTGCAAGATGATGATAACAAAGTTCTAGAAATCCTTCCTATGATTCTCTCTTGTTCTTCTTCTCTCAACTTTCGCTAACACTCAGGTTTTCTTAGTTAGCCTTAGGAAAATAATACGAGTAAGATATAAACTGATATAGTCTAGATCTCTCCCCCACGTACTCTTCAGGTAAGAAACCAATAGGCTACGTCAGTTAGATTAGACCAAAGGCCACAAGGCCTTATTTGGCTACACACAAAACTCCCCATTCTAATTTATTTTGATAACATATATACTATATAGTTCTATTTATCACATTTTAATTTAATTAATTTTAATAACTTACAACTACAATTATACTAATTATAATTTTCATTATAATTATACTTATGCTTAATAAATTATTACATATCTAATTGAAGTATTAAATTAAACTAGAACATCATTTTATTTAATTTAATTATTTCCTTAAATATTAAACAATTCATTTAATTTAATTATTTCATTTGATTAAATCTTCAAATAATAAAATTATCATTCATTAATTTAGTTAACATGTACACTTAACTAAATTATTACACCACATTTTCATCAATTATTTATTTATCTCAATAAATAAATTAAAATATTTATTTAATTCCATAAATATTTAAAATTAATTACAAAATTCTCGTTCGTTGCATCCTTCCCTCCTTAAAAGGATTCTGTCCCCAGAATCACGACTCGATAAATTCATTCTTTACATTCTTCCCTCCTTAACAGGATTCTGTCCTCAGAATCGCTAAACAAAATCAAGCAAATAACTGAGGATAATTTTTTATCATAACATCTTTAAGTTCTCACGTAGCTTCTTCAGCATTATAGTTTCTCCAAATTACCTTAACAGAAGGTATCACCTCATTTCTTAGTACTTGCTCTTTCCTATCAATAATTTGAACATGAAATTCTTCATATAACAAATCTTTTTCAAACTGTAAAGGCTCATATTCTATAACATGCTTATAATCAGGCTTATATGGCCTTAATACCAAAACATGGAAAATGTTATGAATATGTCCTAATTTCGGAGGTAAAGCTACCTCATACGCCACTTCACCAACTCATTGTAGCACTTCAAAAGGTCCTATAAACCTAGGGCTTAGTTTCCCCTTTTTGCCAAATCGAATTTTCCCTTTCCAGGGAGACACTTTCAAGAAAACAAAACTACCGACATTGAATTCCTGATTTTGTTGGTGTTAATCAACATATTTCTTTTGTCTGTCTTGTACAGCTATCAATCTTGCCCGAATCACCTTAATGATCTCGACAGTTTGTTGTTCCAATCCTGGACCCAATAGCTGACGTTCACCTACCTCGTCCCAGCATAACGGAGTTCTGCATTTCCTGCCATATAATGCTTCGTAAGGCGGCATGCCAATACTCGCATGATAACTATTATTATAAGAAAATTCAACCAACGGTAGATGATCATCCCAATTTCCTTTGAAATCCACAGTACATGCTCTGAGAATATCCTCTAGTGTTTGGATGTTTCTCTCGCTTTGTCCGTCGGTTTGAGGATGGTACGCTGTACTCATTCTCAACTGCGATCCCAAGCATTCTTGTAGTCGTTTCCAGAAATTTGATGTGAAACGTGGATCTCTGTCTGATACAATGGACACCGGAACACCGTGTCTTGAAATAATTTCCTTCACATACAGTTTTGCCAACCGATCTAGGTTAAATCTAACTTTAATTAGCAAAAAGTGTGCTGACTTCGTCAATCGATTGACAATCACCCAGATTACATCGTAACCTTGCTGAGTCGTTAGAAGACCTACCATAAAATTCATTGTGATATGCTCCCATTTCCATTCTGGTATCTCTAACGGTTGCAGCAATCTGCTTGGCCTTTGATGTTTAGCTTTAACTCTTTGACACGTTAAACATTTCGCCACACATTCAATAACATCCTTTTTCATATTCGACCACCAGAAATGATGTCTGAGATCCTGGTACATTTTCGTACTTCCAGGCTAAATCGAATACCTTGAGTTATGATCCTCACTTAAAATTTCTTCTTTAATTTTCGGTACTGGCGAAACCCAAATTCTCCCTTCGAATCTAAGTAACCCTTATGAATCAACTTTAAATTTGTCTTCCTCACCTTTAGACACTTTGCTTCTTATCTTTTCACTGTTTTCATCCTGGAGTTGTGCATTCTTCACCTTATCTACCAACGTTGAACTGTTTCCCATCTGAAATAATTTTTCATCTGATTCTGTCGGATGTTTAATTTCCAGCTCCATCTTTACCATTTCTGATACTAGCTTCTCTTGAGCAGTCAACATCATTAATTTCTCCCGTCCCTTTCTACTTAAGGCATCGACAACAACATTTGCCTTTCTGGGATGATAGAAAATCTGACAGTCATAGTCTTTAATCAATTCTAACCATCTCCTCTGTCGCATATTCAAATCTTTCTATGTAAAGATATTATTCAGACATTTATGGTCGGTATATATCTCACACCTTTCTCCATAAAGATAATGTCTCCAAATTTTCAGGGCAAACACCACCGCAACCAACTCTAAGTCATGAGTCAGATACCATTTCTCATAATCTTTCAATTGACGTGATGCCTACACAATAACTCTGCCATTCTGCATAAGTACACAACCTAGTCTTTTATGCGATGCGTCACTATACACCACAAAATTCCCTGTATCATCAGGCAATGACAACATAGGTGCTGAACTCAATCTCTTCTTTAATTCTCAAAGACTTTCCTCACATTTCTCCGTCCAAACAAACTTGACCGACTTTCTAGTTAAATTCGTCAACGAAGTTGCGATCTTGGAAAAGTCTTGAATAAAACGCCTACAGTAACCTGCCAATCCCAAGAAACTTCTTACTTCTGACGGTGTCTTTGACTGATCCCAATTTATTATAGCTTTAATTTTTTATGGATCTACCAAGATTCCGTCCTTATCAATAATGTGGCTAAGAAACTGTACACGTTCCAACCAAAACTCACATTTCAAGAATTTAGCGTACAATTTCTCTTTCCTCAATGTCTCCAACGTCACTCTTAATTGTTCAATATGTTCCTCCTTGGTCTTGAAATACATCAATATATCATCAATAAACACCACCATAAATTTATCTAAGAATGGTTTAAACACCTTGTTCATCAAATCTATGAATGCTGCAGGTGCATTGGTTAAACCAAATGACATAACCAGAAACTCGTAATGACCATACCGAGTCCTGAACGCTGTTTTTGGTACATCCTCTGGCCTCACCTTTAACTAATGATAACCACTCCTCAAGTCTATCTTTGAGAAATATCTTGCTCCTTTTAGTTGATCGAACAAGTCATCGATTCTCGATAACGGATACTTATTTTTAATTGTGACCTTGTTCAATTTTCGGTAATCAATGCAGAGCCACATCGATCCATCTTTTTTCTTAACAAACAACACTGGCGCTCCCCATGGCGATACACTCGGCTGGATATACTTCTTGTCGAGTAATTCTTGCAACTGTACCATCAACTCTTTCATTTCTACTGGGGCCATTCTGTATGGGGCTCTAGATATCGGGACCGTTCTTGGAACCAAATCAATCACGAACTCGATTTTTCTATCCGGCGGTAGTCCAGGCAAATCGTTTTGAAATACGTCTACAAAATATTTAATTACCGGTATCTCTTTTAACTTCGCATTCTTCTTCTAAGTATCGACTATGTAGGCTAAGTATCCTACACATCTTTGTTTCAATAACTTCTTGGCTTGCATTACCGTCAGACAACTTGTTTGTCGAGGCGACTTACTGTCATAAAACACCACCTTTGACGGAGTCATAAGGTTAACACATTTCTTTTGGAAATCAATTACTGCCCCGTAATTGAATAACCAATCCATTCCCAGTATAATATCAAATTCCCCAAGCTTAATTGGTATCAAATCTACCATCATCTCGTGATCATTTATAACCACTCTACAATTCTTATATATAAATCTAACAGAAATCACTACCCTATTCGCAATCTCTATGCTTAAAGGAAATTCTAGTTTTTCCTGAGGCAAATATAAGTTCTGAGCAAATTCATCGGATATAAATGAACAATTAGCACCCGAATCAAATACCACATAAGCATTAATACCATTAATCAGAATGATACCTGACACCACATCCTTTGACTGCACATCATCTTGCATAGTCATATTGAAGGTCCTCGCAGTAGGTCGGCTTGATTGCACTGTTCCAGTGATAGTTAATGTACCACCACTGTTGTTTCACTTTCCTCAACTTGCACTTCCCGCTGTCTTTTTAGGACAATCACGAGCTATGTGATACTTCAACCCGCAGGTGAAACATGCTCCCTTATTTGGACTAAAACAGTTTGGTGCAATGTGACCCTCCTGACCACAATTAAAACACACCCTCTTACCCTTCAAACACACCCCAGTGTGATTCTTCCCGCAAGTAGCACAAGCTTCAAACTTCTTCTTTTGTTGACTTCCTTGCTGTCCTCCCGTATTCGAATTCTCACTCCACTTCCTCTTCTGGCTGTTACCTCTATTATTGCTTCCACCAACTTTGTTTTCATTCTCATTCTTTCTCTTCTTCTATTCTTGGTTATACTTGGTTAAGGCATCACTTCCACCTTCCGCAATAACTTCCTTTTCCAGTACTGCTGCAAACATGTTTAACTGAAACATTGAAACCTTGCTATAAAGCCAGGGCTTCAACCCTTGTTCGAACCTTCTCGCCTTACGCTCATCAGTATTAACTTGGTAAGTAGCAAACCTTGCCAGCTCATTAAACTTCGTAGCATATTCTGGCACAGACACAGTTCCTTGCTTTAACTCCAAGAATTGGACTTTCGACTGGTTTCGAGAACTCGCTGGAAAGTACATTTCAAAAAATATCTCTTTAAATCTATCCCACGCTACTATTCCTTATCCCCCACGAATCTTATTTACTTGCCACCAATAGCTAGCTTCAGACTTTAACATAAATGTTGCAAAAGCGGTCTTCTGATCCTCGTTGACTCTGACAACGTCAAACACCTTCTCTATTTCCATGATCCAGGTTTGGGCTTCAACTGGATTCATAGACCCTTGAAACTCCGGCGATCCAACCGCTTTGAAGTCCTTGAAAGTTATAACTTGAGCTTGCGGTTGATTCGCAAGTGCTCCAGTTAACAGAGTCACCAACTGCTGAACCGGGTTAGCGTTGACCTCGGTATTATTGTTAGTAGACCCCTCAGGAGGTGGTTGTTGATGCGATTGTCTTCTTCTAGGAGGCATTTTTTGTTAAAATATACGCTTATTAGATCAATATTCAATTCCTTGAATATCCTAAAGTTTAACTTTAAACATACTAAGATTAAAGCTTAACACATGACATTTCAATAAACTTTGATATTTTTATTCATTCATAACTTTCCAAACATAATAAGGATAACATCTCTGCTATTAACATCCACTTTCCTGAACTAGACAAGTTTCATGATTACATACTCATACTACTCCTTTATTTATCTCGAAATAAGGGATTTAATCACATATTGTTATTATTATTCTTCCTATCTTGGCATATTAAGACGTCGAGAGGCTTCCATACACTCTTCCTTCATAATATGATACGCCGTCCTACGGTCCATCATAAACCCATGGCAAGTCTTCGAATTGAGGTGGGTAATAAAAGACTCGATCCTGTGCCCTATCAATCGCAGAATGAAAAGCATAATCCATTTCATTCATTTTTGCCTTCTTCGTCTGGACCTTAGCTTCAACATGATCTGCACACTGAGTAGCCTTCATCCGTGTGTCCTCTGCTTTCGCACGCTTTGCTGACTCCTCCTTCAAATCATCTTTTAGCTTTCCAACCTCAGTCTTCATTTTCTCATTCTCAGCCAACAGCTCCTCTTGATGTCCCTCTGTGCGAACTAGGTTCCACTCCGTGTTTCCAAGTCGCGAGTCAAGTTCCTGAATCTCTGTATCCTTCTGCTCTATAGTAGTTTGTCGCATCTCCGCTAGCCCTTTTAGCTCCTCAATCCTATCTTGTAATTCTATGTTTTGGTCATACAGTGCATCATATATCTCGGCTGATATGGAGTTTGGTGGAAACTCCACAGGATCCTCTTCCTCATCCTCCACCTCTATCTCCTCAGAGTTCTCCTCCTCAGGATCAGACACAGGCTCATCCTCTTGTTCTTCCACAACGACCAACAGAGAAGGCTCTCTCTGAATCAACTGTTCCTGAACCACATGAACATCTCGGGGCTCCTCATCTCTAGGTACCTGAGGTATCTCATCCCTAGCTTGACTGAATCCTTCAATGTTAGACATCTTCACAACAAAATACTTTTAAGTTTTATTTATTATGTGACACTCTTCGATACTCGCGAGTACATAAGTTATTAACACATAGCACATAAAGTCGTTTATTGTTTATCTTTAATGGATGCCTTAATCCATTCCTTAAAACTCGATAAGAGTTTGACACCACTATGTTTTTTGTCTCCTTAAAGGTTACTTCCTAAGATTTTCTCACCTAAGGTTCATAACCTAAAGCTTTAACACCAACTTGTGACACCCCCAAATCATGGTACTCCATTCCCATAGGATTTGGTGTCCACTATCTAAAACAATTACATCTAACTACCCATAATAAAGGATAAAGACATAACTTAAATAACTTAAACAATATTCTTTTCCATTAAAGGGTTACATAAACTTAAATCAATCCCAAGTAATCTAACCTTAAATTATTACATAAGTCTGCTGAATACGTCACAAAATAACATAAGTCTTATAACATAATTCATTTAAATAAATTCAAATAAGTCTTCACCACTTGGACATCTTGCCCTTTCCTTTGCTAGAAGACGGCTCATCAACTTTAGCTGCAGTGTTAATTGCTAGAGTGAGCAAACAATTGCTCACTATTATAAAGAATAATAATAACAACAACATGAGATTAGACAACGAATACTGAATAATGGAGAACTCGTTATGCGAATCAAGAATAGAAAACAAGTTCAAGATTATATCTGAGGGTCTTAAGACCACGAACTATGTCCTCGGTAATTAGGTATTATTACCTCAACTTTAACAGTCGTTTAGACTATATAGACCTTTTCTTACGTACTTAGGGTGATCAACCTTTTGTACCATGTATTGTGCATAAACATCTAAATGTTAACACATACATAATCCCCTATATTAGAGTTGTCCATCTCAGTTTGACTTTAGGATTTTCACACTAAAGAAAGTTTAGTTTGGAACTAGCTTATCAGTAGTTCTAGGATTTTAGAACACTCATCAATTATAAATTAGTCCAATCAATAAAAGTTCATTTTCTATTCGAAGGTTCAACATAACAATATAAGATTGAACAATGATATTTAAATCAAAGATTGAATAATGACAATGTACAATTGAATAGACATGATATATATGCAAAGTACTACATCCAAAAGAGTTAGGAAAATCTCATTTGAAACAATGAATTTAAACGGTTGGTGCTTTAAATAGCAACAACAAGAGTCAGGAATGTGAAACTCGCTTGATGTAAAGAATTAGATTGCAAGAGCTTGTATGATCATAAACAAGATGGAATCAATAGGCTTGCTCAACTTTAACATAAGATTTAGGAACTTGCATAATAATAAATTAGGGTTAGAAAACTTGCTTGTCAACAAAAGGTAAACATAATTATGAAACTTGCATTCATTATAAAGAGAATGAAGGTAGAGAACTTGCTTCGTGTGTAAGTTACACAAGTATAATAAACGTTCGCCAATTACTCTACATATACCATTGAAATCGCAATACTGATTAGTTATACTATCGTTAGCTTTATAGGTTCATTACACCATCTAAGTCATAACTTTTAACTTAATGTCTAACCATGTTGGTTAACCACTCACACAAATCTGAAAACTCACTATCGTATAACATAGAGCTTTAGCATTCACATCTAACTCTTGCAAACATCAAATTTCATTCATTACATAACTTGTTTAAGTGATCATTTAAAATCTTCATATTTAGTATTACATTACATTACAATATGTTATTGTTCCTTATGTTATAATTTAACATCGTTATCATGCATACCAAACTAGATTAGGTCTTCATATTATAGTCTGTAATTAACCAAAACTCACTGCCTCTGCTTAGGGTACGGCACAGCTGCGCTGTCTCAAGCTTTGACACCGGTGCAGTTGCGCTGGTGCACGACCTCAGAAAGCTAATAGGCGCAGCTGCACCATTTCTGCCTTTGGTACCGGCGCAGCTGCTCCAGTACGTAGACAGAAACTGCAGCAGCTTCCCCTGTTACAATTCATACTCCAATTTCCCCAATTTCTACAACAATTCACCAACCCCATCAACTAGGATTTGGTAACAACATCACCAAGCATGCATTTCATAATTCTACCAATATAAACATTATATATAAAATCAACTTTTAAGGATCAAAACCATGTTTTTACCAATTTCTTTATATTTCAACACTTTTAGCGAATTCAATTGCCAAATCTTTGTTTCTTAACCAATTGACACCATTCCAACTACGTTGTTTTCGTTTCTTGATATACTAACATAATCTACAATCAATTTACAGATTATATCAAGGTTTAAACATAACATTTTGGACTCAATTAAGCCATTTCACATATATATAACACTGTTATTGAAGTTTTCTTCTTTAACCCCAATTTTCATGAATTCGATCACTAACATAAGATTATAGATGACAACTAACAGGTCTAACAAGGTTATACATACATAAAATCAATATCTTAAACAACAATTCAACAAAATCCCAATTTTAGAGAATGGAAATTACAAAACTACAAATTAGAATTAGGGGTAGATTATACCTTAATCCTTTGTTTGCAAGATGATGATAACAAAGTTCTAGAAATCCTTCCTCTGATTCTCTCTTGTTCTTCTTCTCTTAACTTTCTCTAACACTCAGGTTTTCTTAGTTAGCCTTAGGAAAATAATACGCGTAAGATATAAACTGATATAGTCTAGGTCTCTCCCCCACGTACTCTTTAGGTAAGAAACCAATAGGCTACGTCAGTTAGTTTAAACCAAAGGACACAAGGCCTTATTTGGCTACACACAAAACTCCCCATTCTAATTTATTTTGATAACATTTATATTATATAGTTCCATTTATCACATTTTAATTTAATTAATTTTAATAACTTACAACTACAATTATAATAATTATAATTTTCATTATAATTATACTTATGCTTAATAAATTATTACACATCTAATTTAATTATTAAATTAAACTAGAACATCATTTTATTTTATTTAATTATTTCCTTAAATATTAAAAAATTCATGTTATTTAATTATTTCATTAGATTAAATCTTCAAATAATAAAATTATCATTCATTAATTTAGTTAACATACACACTTAACTAAATTATTAAACCATAATTTCATCAATTATTTATTTATCTCAATAAATAAATTAATTAAAATATTTATTTAATTCCATAAATATTTAAATTTAATTAAAAAATTCTCCTTCGTTATAGAACCAAAGAAAAATTCCCAACCTCCAAAATATAAGTTGAAAAAGCCTCTTTCACTAACGATCCACATCCTGAACATCGTTCGATAGATCTAAATTGAGCCGAATATATCTTCCTAAAGTGATTCATCAAAACTTCACCGATATGAGAGCCTCTTCTATTGTTGAATGTTCAGAACCATCAAGAGTTATTCGAACATTGAATCTTTAATCAGTTATCCATAACCCGGCGTCATTACCATCGAAATCCCAAACTGAAAACACCATTAACTACCTCCAAAATCAAAGAACCGTCTAGGTACAAAATCTAAGATGATAACAATTATGGCCCCCAGCTACTCCTAAACCTGATCCTCCCTTCATATCCTTTTTAAAAAATATTCATTATACCACAAAGCACGTTTATGTCTGTCCTTTAACTGCCATTCGCAGTTGACCACCCAAGATCAACCGACTCAACTTTGTTACTCAAGTAACCACCCTACCAATACCTTACTAAACCTATGCAAAATCCTCTAACTCTAACTTAGATATGTTATAGCCTCCTCTTGATCCTTCATTTTTGAAACTCCTCTTTGTCCGATCTATTTTGATTGTTATCCGACCTGGGATGGTTATTCCTATATCGATCTCTAGGCTTCTTCAAAGATTGTGTGTTCGACCTTAGGCTCCCCATAACTTCTTCAATGACGATAAAGTTCTACGCCCGACCATACGCTTCAGATACATCCTTCGGTGATTCAAACATCATGTCCTTTATTAACTTCTTTGACTTCACCACGTCTAATCCAGTAGTAAAGAATCTGAGGGCTTAAGGTCCATTCAAATCTGCCATCGCTCCTATTGCATCTCTAAATCTCTTCATGTACTGGTCTAGAGTTTCATTTGAATATTGCCTTATCTGCATCAGGGAAGCTTTCAGCTTTCCCCTCCTCTTATTTCTCCCGAACTGACTGTGGAATTTATCGAAGAGTTCTTTCTACGAGGAGATGGAGTTCGACAGCTACGATGTCATCCACTATCGGGCCTTCTTCCTCAAGGTAGTGATGAATATTTAACACTTTATAGCGTCAGAATAGTCATAAAACTTCATGAGTCGGTCATACGTCTGGGTGTGGTCATAGGGATCACTGTTTCATTGTAACTCTCCAAGTGTGGGACCTTTTTATTAAGATCGGCCCGAACCCGATCTCTCTCTGGAGAAAAAGGTGATGTTCGATCAATCGATGCCTCCTTTCATGGTTGACCTCTACCAACTTCTTCTCCAACTATGCTACTCTTCTTATGAGAAGGTCAAACTCATCCTTTCGGGGGTATGACTTATGCCTATCCCGATCATGCTCTGGAGGGGCTACCCGTTGCCTATGTCCTGACCTCCCTCGCCCTTCGTTGTTATCATCCCTAGATTGGTTTCATCTTCTGCTCTTTTAACCCCGAGAACTGTTCAAACAATTTATCCTGGATCGGTCCTCAGGTGTAGTTTCTCGACTACGATGATGGCTCAAAGAAACTTCTTCCCCACCCAACAGCACCATAATCTGGGCATCCAGTTCCTTCTGCTGAAGGCGTAGAGTCTCCATAGCATCCTTATTCTCATGCATTTTCCTGGCCAGGACCAGCTCCCTTTTGTCCTGACTATCACATTTCGAGTTTCGATCCTTCTATGTGTGTTCAGGATGAAATATCCTTGACACGACTATTGGGGTCTTCCACCTTCTTATTCGGTTTGTATATAGCGCAATCATGCAATCAAATCACATAAACGAAGCGGAAGAGCGATAAAATGAATTTTAAATTTTTTATACAAATCATCACCATGATCATGCTTTGTGCTTAATTATCAATTCAATAGAAAAGAGATAGAGATCATATTCATACCCTTATAGAAACAAGCTTCATCTGGTACAAGTTCACCTCCAATTCTTTTTCACGTTCAACTTGAATCCATCAGGCTTGATTCCTTCCTTTGATCAACGTTAGCCACCTAAGTGTTTGACATCTTGAGGTGATCCACTAAGGAAGAACAAATATTCAAGAAGATGAGTGTTCGTCGAAACCCTAATTCTATATCTAGAGAATATACGTACTTTTCCAACTCTTAGAATAAAGTGTGTAACCCTAATCAATAATAAAACTTTCTTATTTATAGATGTAAGCAACCCTCCTAAACCATTTAGAAATAGGGTTTTGATTTAATTAATTAAGCTCCTTTAATTAGTTAGGCTTCCTAATCTTATTAGGAATAATTAATTAAACTCTTTTAATTAATTAGCCTCCTAATCTTATTAAGAATATATGAGAGTACTTATATTATTTAATTCTTAAACTCCTTTAGGAATTGAACTAATAATAACAGTAATAATAATAACAATAATAAGACTCCTCATATTAATTTATATTTAATTTGTCTAAAATATTAAATAATAAATATTAAGCTATTTAATTTATTCTATCACTATAGATTAAATTTAATATTCTTAACTTAGTATTACGATTATGCCATTTACTTCTTAAAAAAATATTTTTCTTTTATGGTGTGACCATTTAGGTTCTCCATATTAAACCGGTTCTGAATAAATCAATTAGAATAATTCTAATCTTATTTAAATAAATAAATTAAACTATTTAATTTATTTAAATAAATAACATTTATTCTACAATAAGGATAAGCCTCCTTAGCGTTCAACAACTTTTCAAATAATATAAATTTCAATAGTAATCATAAAAGAACCTTTGAGTAAATAGTTACCGTACAATTCAATCATTCCACCATACAATGTCCTAATTAAATATAAAACATGACATTACTAAAAGTAGTATGCATACAAGCCGATCATATATGATGATAAAACATATTATTTGTAAACAATCTTATTCATTTATTAATAAAAGAATTATTTATTAAAGACATTTAATTATCTATATGATGTTGTTTTAACAATATGTGATAAACCCATAGTTTTAAGAAATACTTTTTGAATCATGATGAGATTATGCTAATGAGATCTAAATTCTTAGATAGCTTAAAAACTAAAATGTTCACAATCAATAGATTACTAAAAAGGGGATTAGTGAATCCGGATAGATTGGTACATACGTTGCCTGCTCATTAGATGAGGATGATTGATCTCATGATCATTTGTGTGAAGACACTAAAGCAAGTATGTAGGTGCTTATTAAAGAATAAGTTCACTGATCGTGGCTTGCTAAGGAATACCTAATGGAGTTTTACTTGCCTGTCAATAAGAATTCTTGAAGTAATAGTAGTACAAGTGATCCTTAGACTTGGGATCATCATAGTATCTTGTGTATAATGAATTATACTTTGACTTCTTCCTTATGACCCTTAGGGTATATCTTATTCCTTAAGACCCTTAGGATATATCAAAGGGTATGCTTGGGTGTAATGAGTTATATACGGAGATAATGAATGATCAATAAAAAATCTGCCGCTTGTAGTAAAAGAAGAGATATGTCCTATATGATTCGATAAATGACAATCCAAGAATCCTTGGCCAAGGTGGAATGAAATTAGAAATGAGTTTCTAATGCATTTATTCAAAGTTGTGCATTTGGGAATCAAAATATATATAATTAAATAAAATAAGACTTGACAGTAATTTCAAGTCTTATATTTAATTGGGACATTGTATGGTGGAAGGATTAAATTATACGGTAACTATTTACTCAAAGGTTCTTTTATGATTATTGTTGAAATCTATATTAACTGAAAAGTCGTAGATCGCTAAGGATGCTTATCCTTATTGTAGAATAAATAATATTTATTTAAATAGATTATTAGTTTAATTTATTTATTTAAATAAGATTAGAATTGTTCTAATTGATTTATTCACAACCGGTTTAATATGGAGAACTTAAAGGGTCACACCATAAAAAGAAAAAAAAATATTTAAGAAGTTAATGACATAATCGTAATTATATGTTAAGTATATTTAATTTAATATATGGTGATAGCATAAATTAAATAACTTAATATTTATTATTTAATATTTTTAGAATATTAAATATAAATTAATAAGAGGAGTCTTATTAATATTATTATTATTTTAATTTCTAAAGGAGTATGAAAATTAATTTAATATAAGTACTCTCATTTATTCCTAATAAGATTAGGAAATAAATTAATTAAAAGAGTTTAATTAATTATCCCTAATAAGATTAGGGAGCTCAATTAATTAAAGGATTTTAATTAATTAAATATAACCCTATTTCTAATTAGATTAGAAAGGTTTAATAATATATATATAAGATGAGTCTTATGCCAGATATCAGTAAACGCAATTCTAATTGTTGAAGAGTACTCCTTTTTCTACAGAGATGGAAAAATATAGGGTTTAGCCAAACACCATTCTTCTTGAGTTTTTGTTCTTGGTTGGTGGATCACCTCTAGAGGCCAAACGCTTGGGTGGCTAACGTTGATCAAAGGAAGGAATCAATCTGGCGTATTCAAAGAGAGCACGAAGGACTAGGAGTTGAACTTATGCATGAGGATGTTCGAATCTTCAAGAGTATGATTCTGATTCTCCTAATCTTTTATAGATTGATAATCAAGCACAAAACTGATCCTGGTTTATGGTTTGTAAGAAAATTTTAAAATCCAATTTTATTATGCTTCTGCTTCGTTTAAGTGATTAGATTGCATGTTCTTGTTTCTAGCAAACCTAACAGTGGTATTAGAGCTAATCTTGTGCTAATTATCAATCTTTATAATTCCATGTATGTAAAATATGCGATTGGATCGGATTCTTGGGCAACATGAAAGTTTTCTGTTTCTGCGATCGGGCGTAGCTGCGCCGCCTCCAGTTCATTCTGAAGCGCAGCTGCGTCATTACCCAGATCTAGTTTCCTGGATGAAAGCGTAGCTGCGCCGCGACCCAGTTCATTCTGGGCACAGCTGCGCCGTTACTTGGAAATCAGTTTCTGCCTTTGAAGAGCAGCTGCGCTGCGACCCAGTTCATTCTGGGAACAGCTGCGCCCATGGGCAGAATCTGAAAAACTTTTACTTTTTTCACTCATAATTAATGGTTTATTTAATTGATAAAATGTTAAAATAAAGGAGTTTATTTTATCTGAAATATGATTTCAGATTGCTAAAATTAAAGAGTTTAATTTGGATTTGACTTTTGATTAAAATAAAAGAGTTTATTTTGTTTCAAAACTAAAATTTAGCAAACTTTTGCCCATTAATTGATATTGATGCATATATGGAATGAATTTATTATTCATGAGATGAATGTTATTTATTGATGCATATATTGATATATATGATAATAAAAGAGATTGATTATGGACTATTTACCAATGTGATTGGATTTGTTTTAGTTTGATGCATGAATGCATGAGTTTTATTAAATGAGGTCGGCGTACCTCGTCTTCACTAATTTTTCTCAATATAAATTCTATCTCCCTTCTATGTACTTCCCTTTGACTGTTGATCAAGGTTTCTATTTTTATAAATAGTTCTGTAATAGGAATAGTTAGAATTAAAATTTTTGAAGAATTGGAGACCAAGGAGCTCTTGAAGACCCGTTTGTAATGGAGCCGGGTTTAAATGTAATAGTTATGTTTAAATTTAATAGGGTTTGACCTTTTGGTTCACTTGGCGGCTCGAATGAACCAAACTATAATAAAGTTCATAATCAATCCGAGTAGAATATTGTATAATATATATATATATATATATATATATATATATATATATATATATATATATATATATATATATATATATATATATATATAAAGTTCGGATCTAGTCCGGGATCCCGGACGGTACTAAAATGCGTGATTTATTTATTTATTTGCTTTTTTTTAAAACAACAAAAAAAAAGTTTAATATTTTATCGAACTGGAATTTTTCCATAATAAAGTGTTTTGGGCTTGATTTGAATACATATAACAAAACAGGTCTGTAGAGACTGTACAGACCTGTTTTGTTATATGTACCCAAATCACTCCCAAAACACTTTATTATGGAAAAATTTCAGTTCCATAAAATATTAAACTTTCTTTTAGTTGTTTTAAAAAAAAGCAACAAAAAAAAATTCGCATTTTAAGAAAATTTGGGAGTTCAGATAGGATCCTCTGTGTGTGTGTGTGTGTGTATATATATATATATATATATATATATATATATATTATGCAACATGCTTCGTATGTAAAATAATATGATGTGTATTTTAAATATATATATGTGCATGTGCGCTAAAAAAGATGAGACAAATAATAACGAACCCCTCAAAGAAATTATATTAAGTTGTAACATTCAAAGATATTTGGAATATCGAACGTCGCCTTCTAGCATGATAGAAAAAATAGAGTATTAAATATTTAACATGAGTTTTTTGTGCACACACAAGGCAAGTATTAAATATTTGAGATGTTGTTTTTATTGCATATGATGTTTATAAGGAATTGCACATTACCACTTTGTTGAGCACACACAAGGGCTGTAGTTTTCTCTTCACTTATATGGAAATGCTAGGTCTGACTTAACTTAAATAATTTTAGTTCGAGTGTGCATACACTTGATCATTATGATTTAAGAGGCAAAATATAAGGAGTTACATGATGATGTAATTGACAAGAGTTGTCTACCTATTTATTTATATAAAGTTTTTTGTGCACACACAAGGCTATATACATTTGAAATAGGATCCTTATTCTTACTAGCATATCTTTAATTAGATATTGCCTAACTATATAATGAGGATAATATAGTTTGAAGAAAATAGTGTAAGATTCCGATTTAAATTAAGACATAATTTATTTTGGTAATTAATTAAATGAATGTTTGCAAAAATATTGTCTTTTTTACATGCAGAATTTTGAAAATGTCACACTTACTAATATCACTACGTAGTATATTAGATACTAACAAACTGACCGAACCAAATTTAACAGATTGGATAAGGAATCTGAGAATTGTTCTCATTGCTAAAAAGATTTCTTATGTCTTAAATTCGCCCGTCCTTAAAAAACTTGTTGAAACAGGCTCTGAGGAAGAGATTGCTAATTTTAAGAAGTGGCAAGATGATGTATATGTGGCTCAATACATCATGCTCGCATCCATGAGTAACGAGCTTCAGCGTCAGCATGAAACTATGAATGCTCCTGCTATATTGTTGCACCTCCAAGAGTTATATGGTGAGCAAAGTAGGACTGCTAGATATGAGATATTTAACGAGCTCTTCCGATCTCGGATGACCGAGGTCACTACTTTTGAGACTCATGTCTTAAAGATGATCAATTTGATTGAACATCTTTGATAACTTGGATTCGTCATGGATGAGGAGTTGAGTCGAGATTTAGTCTTGCAGTCACTCCCTGACACCTTCTCCCAATTTGTTGTGAATTTCCACATGAATAAGTTCGATGTCAGCTTGCCTGAGTTATTTAACATGTTGAAAACTACTGAAGGTCACTTCCCATCCAAGAAGAACCAAGTCTTACGGTTGGATAATTCTTCTAAGAAAACGAAAAGGCCCAAGGTATCTTCTGAAAAGAAGAAATCCAAGAACTCTAAGGGAAAGACGGAAGGTAAAGATAATAAGAAACCTGATCCAGATAGCAAAAGAATCTGCTTCCATTCCAGCAAGCCGGGGTCACTAGAAGAGGGACTGTAAGGATTTCCTTACGGAACAAAAGCAGAGGAAGCTTGGAGAAGTTTTGACTCCTAATCAAGGTTTGTTTATGATTGAAATTAATTTTTCTGAAAGTCAATCTTCTACTTAGGTATTTGATACCGGCTGTGGTTCTCACATATATAATAATATATAGGGACTGGTCAAAAGTAGAAAGCTGAACAAGGATTAGGTCGTCCTACGAGTGGAAAATGAAGCAAATGTTACTGCATTAGCTGTAGGGACTTATTATTTAGCACTGCCTACTGGTAAGTCCATTAGTTTAAATAATTGTTATTTTGTTTCATCACTTATAAGAAACATTATTTCAATTTCTATATTGGATATGGATGATTTTGATATTATAATGAAGAACAATAGTTGTTCTATTGATAATAATAATGTTTATATGGTGTTGGTAATTTACCAAATGGACTTTACATACTTGACTTGCATGAAAATATACTTCAAATTGAATAAACTAATAAAAGGAAAAGAGATGATGTTAATTATACCTTCATGTGGCACTGTAGACTCGATCATATCAATGAAACAAGATTATCAAAGTTGCATAAAGATAGGCTCTTATAGCTATTGTATTATAAATCATATCCAACTTGTGAATCTTGTTTCATGGGTAAGATGACTAAATCTTCTTTTAGTGGAAAAGGAAGAAGTTACAGAGTTTTTAGCGTTGGTTCACACAAATGTATGTGGACCTATGATAACGAATACAAGAGAAGGATATTCTTATTTTATTACTTTCATTGATGATCACTAAAGATTTAGATATATGTATTTTGTAAGGTTTTGTGAAAATTAAAGTAGCAATCAAATTGCAAAACTAGCGGAAGTAAAATAAAATCAGATTTTAAAATTTTTCACAAACCAATTATCCGGATCATCCTTTATGCATATTATTAATTAAAACGAAGAACAAGAAGTTATGGAATCATACCCTCGTAGATACGAGCTTCCACAGGTACGAGTTCACCTCCTACTTCTCCGTGATCTCTTTGAATCTCCGGGTAGATTCCTTCCTTTGATCAATGTTAGCCACCCAAGTGTATGGCCTCTAGAGGTGATCCACCAAGGAAGAACAATTTTCAAGAAGAAAGGTGTATTGGTTCTAACCCTAGTTTTTCCTATCTCTATAGAAAAAGGGGGCATACTCTCCAACTATTAGAATTATGTATATCTGATATCTGATATAAGACTCCTATTATAAAGATATCAGGTAACCCTATTTAATTAAAATAAGGTATTATTTATTTAATTAAACTCATTTAATTAATTGGGCTCCCTAATTTTATTAGGGATAATTAATTAAACCCATTTAACTAATTTTTCTTCCTAATCCTATTAGGAATAAATGAGAGTACTTATATTAAATTAATTCTTAAACTCTTTTAGAAATTAAAATAATAATAACTGTAATAATATTAATAAGACTCCTCTTATTAATTTATATTTATTATTTCTAAAATATTAAATAATAAATATTAAGCTATTTAATTTATTCTATCACCATAGATTAAATTAAATATACTTAATATATTATTACGATTATGCTATTAAATTCTTAAATAATTATTCTTTCTTTTATTGTGTGACCCTTTAGGTTCTCCATATTAAACCGGTTGTGAATAAATCAATTAGAACAATTCTAATCTTATTTAAATAAATAAATTAAACTATTAATTTATTTAAATAAATAATATTTATTTTACAATAGGGATAAGCCTCCCTAGCGATCAACGACTTTTCAGATAATATAGATTTTAAAATTAATCATAAAAGAACATTTAAGTTAATAGTTACCGTACAATTCAATCCTTCCACCATACAATGTCCCAATTAAATATAAGAAATGAAATTAATGTCAAGTCTTATTTTATTTAATTATATGTATTTCGATTCCTAAATGCACAACTCCTAATAAATGCAAATTAGAAACTACTTTCTAATTTCATTCCACCTTGGCCAAGGATTCCTGGGTTGTCATTTATCGAATCACATAGGATATTTCTCTTCTTTTACTAGAAGTGATATATTCTTTATTGATCATTCATTATCTTCATATATAACTTATTATACCCAAGCATACCCTTTGATATACTCTAAGAGTCTTAAGGAATAAGTTAAAGTATAATTCATTATATATAAGATACTATGATGATCTCAAGTCTAAGGATCGTTTGTACTACTGTCACTAGAGAAAATCCTATTGACAGGTAAGTAAAACTCTATTAGGTATTCCTTAGCGAGTCACGTTCAGTGAACTTAGTCTCTAATAAGCACCTACATACTTTCTTTATTGTCTCGACACAAATGATCATGAGATCAATCATCCTCATCCAATGAGCAAGTAACGTACGTACCAATCTATCCGGATTCACTAATCCCCTTTTTAGTAATCCATTAATTGGGAACATTTTAGTTTTAAGCTATCTAAGAATTTAGATCTCATTAGTATGATCTCATCATGATTCTAAAAGTATTGCTTAAAACTATGAGTTTGTCACATATTATTAAAATAGCACCACGTTGATAATAAATGCCTTTCATAAATAATTCTTTTATTAATAAATAAATAAGATTGATTACAAAGTATATGCTTTATCATCATACATGATTGGCTTGTATGCATACTACTTTCATATTTAATGAAATATAAATATGAATCATTTGAAAAGTTTAAAGAGATCAGAAGTGAAGCAGAGAAGCAATGTAACACCCCAGTCCCACATCGAAAGATAGGAAAAAAATTTGTTTACATATAAAGAAATACGTTACTACCAATAGTACCTTCAAGTCATGACCTTTTGGGAGCCTGTGGTGGGCTAAGATGACCCAAGAAGATACTATTGGGCCAGTAGTTTGAGGCCTTATTTTGATTAATTTGATTCAATTCAGACTTGGAATTTGACCCGAGATTTGTTTCGGACTCAGAATTTGACCCGGGTTGTTTCATATGGAATCAAAGCCGACTCTCGAAAGCTCGGGTCAGGTTATCCAATCGGGTTGTCAGAGGTGGGTACACGAAGGCTGGTGGCATTATCCCACAATAGAGAGATAGAGGTCCGGAGGTGTGGACACGAAACCAGCCGGTATTATTCCACAATGGCTAGAGAGGCAAAGATCTTTGGGCCGTGTGTGTGATCGGTTCTGACGGGGACATCAGAAATTTAAGTGGGGGAGTTTGTAATACCCCAGTCCCACATCGAAAGATAGGGGAAAAATTTATCTGCATATAAGGAAATAAGTTACTACCAATTGTACCTTCAAGTCATGACCTTTTGGGAGCCTGTGGTGGGCTAAAATGACCCAAGAAGATACTATTGGACTAGTAGTTTGAGGCCTTATTTTGATGAATTTGATTCGATTCGGACTTGGGATTTGACCTGAGATTTGTTTCGGACTCGGGATTTGACCCGGGTTGTTTCTATATATATATATATATATATATATATATATATATAGTTAAATTGCAGGATAAGGAACGAAGTGAACATGAGTACTTTGTTTAATAGAAACCCTTTTTGCAATATATAGATCATGTGTATCAAGTACTGATATTTTTGATACTAAATATATGAATTGATGATTGCCTTCTTCCTAAAAAAAATAAAAAAATCGTTACATCACGCATTGAAAATTTGCTGTACTTTGGTAAAGTAGTAAACTTTTATATTATAAATATATATAGTATATATATATATATATATATATATATATATATATATATATATATTATATTAATTAACTTGTGTTATTTATAAATTTCAATTGAAAATTCTGTATACTATTAATTATTCTAATGATAAAATTATAAATTTACTTAATAATAAATTAAATAATATTATGTTAGAGATTATTAAATTTGTAATGAAATTGTATTTTATTTTATTTAGATTAAACGGGAAGAGTCCAAACGAGTATTTGAAATATAAATTTGGGTATTACATTATCGATTCCAGGTATGGACTCCGTACTCTTTCAGTGAGACTCTTTTATTTTTAAGTTGTTCATTTCGTTATTCGTTTTGAAAATTAGTATTGCCTCTCATAATTGTTCCTTGTCATTTGATTATGATAGGTCGTTTTGGCGTTGTATTAGAACTCATATTTGCACTCTTTAGACTAGTGTATTATGTCTAAATTTTATTTTGATATTTATAGTGATGTACATGTTATTATATTTTTGGAGACTTGTATTAATAATTCGTTCGATCTAACATGTACACGTTAGAACCCTTTTGTTTGGTATTATGTTGCATGTGTTGTGACATGGTATCCTTTTTAGAATACTATAGGGTATACCTGAACTATATCCACCTGTGGGGTACCACAGACATTTCCTCTTGGCACCGAGGCATGACACCTTCCGTGGCGGTGTGATCAGTCCACGACGTCTCCGTTTTGTGCTCCGGTGGGAGTTGGCCATTTGGTATTTTGTTGTGGGAGGTGTATGGGTCGACCCTAGTTTTCTGTTCTATTCTGCGGATTGGTGATGTTTGTACCAAACACGTCTTCCGATTTTACATGCATTGGATTCGCGGTCCAATGTGCGTGACTTTCCTGTGTGGTATTATTTGATTTGCCTATGTGGCATTATTTGACTTGCCTATGTGGCAAGGTATATTTCTGTTTTGTTCTGAGCTCGGTATGATATAACACCCAGCCATTTGATTCAGCATATTATTTCGTTGTGTTAGATTTGTTCGTTTTGTTTCAGTTCATTTCGTCTCATTTCATTTAATTGAGTTAGTTATTTCGGTTCATTATTTGTATTCTATATCCGTACTGGGCATTTGGCTCATGCTGTGTTTTCTTCCAGCAGGTAATCAGGGGAATCAAGGGCAAGTGTGATGAGAGCTCCATTCATTCCAATGATTTAGAAATATTCTGTTTAGACTTGATGTGTCAGTTTACTTGGAATTGTAATAATTATTTTAGATTATGGTTTGAGACAGTTTGAGATTTATTATGGTTGACTTGTGGTATTTATCAGTTATTAACACTATTCTTTTGTGGCTTTGATCCTTGCTATTAAATTTATTAGTTTTGTTATGTTTTGAGTAACCTCTCTTTCTATTTCGGAAAGGGGGTGTTACAAGCAAACTAGCAAGAGTATTAAGATTCTTCGATCAGATCGAGGAGGTGAATACTTAAGCAGTGATCGAACCATGTCCAACAATGTTCGATTTCTCCTTTCAGATACACCATTCATCTGTGGCGTCCCTGGTGGAGTCCATTGTGAGATTATACCATTTTCTTTGAGACAATTGAGAAACTCACCTCTTAAGTATTCTCCTCCTTGATCAGATCGAAGAATCTTAATACTCTTACCAGTTTGTTTCTCTACTTCACTTCTGAACTCTTTGAACTTTTTAAATGATTCAGATTTGTATTTCATTAAATACACATATCCAAATCTTGAGTGATCGTCAGTAAATGTAATAAAATAAGAATACCCTCCTCGTGCAGTCGTTGTCATAAGTCCACATACATCTGTGCGTATCAACTTTAACAACTCTGTAACTCTTTCTCCTTTTTCACTAAAAGGAGATTTAGTCATTTTGCCCATGAGATAAGATTCACAAGTTGGATATGATTCATAATCCGATAGCTCTAGAAGCCCATCTTTATACAACTTGGATAATTTTGTTTCATTAATATGACCAAGTCTACAGTGCCACATGAAGGTATAATTAACATCATCTCTTTTTCTTTTCTTAGTTTGTTCAATTTGAAGTATATTTTCATGCAAGTCAAGTATATAAAGTCCATTTCGCAAATTACCAACACCATATAAAACACTATCATTATAAATAGAACAACTGTTGTTCTTTATTATAATATTAAAACCATCCATATCCAATACAGAGATAGAAATAATGTTTCTAATGATATTTGGAACAAAATAACAATTATTTAAATTAATAAACTTGCCCGTAGGCAGTGTTAAACAATAAGTCCCTACAGCTAATACAACAACCTTTACTCCATTTCCACTCGTAAGACGACATCATTCTTGCTCAGCTTTCTACTTCTGACCAGTCCCTGCATATTATTACATATGTGAGAACTACAGCCGGTATCCAACACCTAAGTAGAAGATTGACTTTCAAAAAAATTAATTTCAATCATAAACAAACCTTGATTAGGATTCCAAGCTTCTACAAGCTTCTTCTACTTTTGTTCCATAAGATAATCCTTGCAGTTTCTCTTCCAGTGACCCGGCTTGTTGCAATGGAAGCAAATTCCTTTGCTAGCTGGATCAGGTTTCTTTTGATCCTTCACTTTCGCCTTTCCCTTAGCCTTCTTGGATTTCTTCTTTTCAGAAGATACCTTGGGCCTCTTCCTTTTCTTGGAAGAATCATCCACCAGTAAGACATGGTTCTTCTTGAATGGGAAGTGACCTTCAGCAGTTTTTAGAATGTTAAGTAACTCAGGCAAGCTGACGTCCAACTTATTCAAGTGAAAATTCACAACAAATTATGAGAAGGTGTCAGGGAGTGATTGCATGATCAAATTTTGACTCAACTCCCCATCCATGACGAACCCAAGCTGTCCAATACATTAAATCAGATTGATCATCTTTAAGACATGAGTCTCAATGGTAGTACCCTCGGTCATCCGGGATCGAAAGAGCTCCTTAGATATTTCATATCTAGCAGTCCTACTTTGCTCACCATACAACTCTTGAAGGTGCATTATCATAGTAGGAGCATCCATGGTTTTATGCTGACGCTGAAGCTCGTTACTCAGAGATGCGAGAATAATGCATTGAGCCACATATGCATTATCTTGCCACTGTTTAAAAGT
This sequence comes from Panax notoginseng, assembly GCA_016801055.1. Lineage (NCBI taxonomy): Eukaryota > Viridiplantae > Streptophyta > Magnoliopsida > Apiales > Araliaceae > Panax > Panax notoginseng. Next base: position 7,407,223 of record CM029023.1, on the reverse strand, counting down.
AGCAATCTCTTCCTCAGAGACTGTCTCTGCAACTTTTGCAGGTATGGGCGAATTTAGGACATAAGAAATCTTTTCAGCAGTGAGAACAATTCTCAGATTCCTTAACCAGTCCGTGTAATTCAGTCCGGTCAGTTTGTTAGCATCAAGTATGCTACGCAGTGAAATTAGTGAATGTGACATTTTCAAAATTCTGCATGTAAAAAGACAATATTTTAGCAAACATTCATTTAATTAATTACCAAAATAAATTAGGTCTTATTTTATATTGGTATCTCCCACTATTTTTTTCAAACTATATTACCTTCATTTATATAGTTCGGCAAAATCTAATTAAAGTTTTTGCTAGTGAGAATAAGGATCCCATTTCAAATATATATAGTCTTGTGGTGACACAACAAACTATATATAAATAAATAGGTAGACAACTCCTTGTCAATTACATCATCATGTAACTCCTTATGTTTTGCCTCTTAGATTATTTTGATCAAGTGGTGACACATCCGAATTAAAATTATCTAAGTTAAGTCCAACCTAGCACTTCCATATATTCAAAAAAGAAAAATATTGTCCTTGTGGTGCACAACAAAACAATATTGTTCAATTTTCTTTATAAGCATCAAATGTGATAAATTAACATCTTAAATACTTAATACTTGCCTTGTGGTGACACAACAAACTCATATTAAATATTTAATACTCTATTAATTTTATCATGCTAGAAGGCGACGTTCGATATTCTAAATATCTTTGAACGCTTAAGACTTAATATATAAAAACTTTGAGGGATTTACTATTATTTGTCTCATCTTGTTTAGCGCGCATGCAAAAATATATATAAAATAAGCGTCATATTATTAAACATGCAAATCATGTTTGTATAATATATAATATATATAATACTAGCATGCACATATAGAATACAATATTCTACCCGGATTGATTATGGACTTTTATTCTAGTTTGGTTCACTAGAGCCACCAAGTGAACCAAAAGGTCAAACCCTAGGGTGCATGAATAAACATTTAAATATAACTATTACATTTAAACTCGGGCTCCATTACAAATGGGTCTTCAAGCGCTCCTTGCTTCTTGACCTCCGGTTCTTCGAAAAAATTCTAACTAATCCTATTACAATTAAACTATTTAATTTAAATAGAAATCTTGATCAGCAATCAAGAGAAAATACATAGGAGAGAGATAGAATTACATCAAGAAGAAAACTAGAAAAGACGAGGTACGCATACCCTATTTAATAAAACTCATTCATTCAAACATTCAATCAAAATAAATCCAATCACATTGGTCAATAGTCCATAATCAATCCTATTTATTATCATACATATCATCATATGTATCAATAAATAAAATCATTCCATATATTTATGAATATCATTTAATGGGCAATTTTATGTTGCATGAAATCCAATTTCAAGATTAAAATAAACCCTTTATTTAAATTATAAAATTATTTAAAAAATAGTGTATATATATATATATATATATTATAATAACCAAAGTAAGTATCACGTTGGAATGTTATTACCTGTATATATATAATATATGCATGGTTATTATATATAATAATAACCAAAGGAATTAAAGAGTCCTGGAATACTTTATAAAAAAAGTGATTCTGAAAAACAGAGTAATCCACCCTTGAACATATCATATATATATATATATATATATATATATATATATATATATATATATAATAGAAACAGTTGCCACCAAATCACGGAATTCACGAAATAACAAATATCGCGAATTTTGACAACGGTTTTTTTTTTTAAAAAAATAAATTTTAAACAACAAAATTATGCCCAATAAATTATTCAAAATACATACTCATACATATATGGAATCAAAATAATTAATAATTCACATAAAATTTGGCTCTGATACCACCGTAAGGTTTTGTAAAAATCAAAGTAGCAATCAAATTGTAAAAATAGCGGAAGCAAAATAAAATTAGATTTTAAAATTTTTCACAAACCTATTATCCGGATCATCCTATATGCATATTATTAAATAAAACGAAGAACAAGAAGTTATGGAATCATACCTTTGTAGATTTGAGCTTCCACATGTACGAGTTCACCTCCTACTTCTCCGCGATCTCCTTGAATCTCCAGGTAGATTCCTTCCTTTGATCAATGTTAGCCACCCAAGTGTATGACCTCTAGAGGTGATCCACCAAGGAAGAACAATTTTCAAGAAGAAGGGTGTATTGGCTCTAATCCTAGTTTTTCCTATCTCTATAGAAAAATGGGGCGTACTCTCCAACTATTGGAATTATGTATATCTGATATCTGATATAAGACCCCTCTTATAAAGATATCAAGTAACCCTATTTAATTAAAATAAGCTATTATTTATTTAATTAAACTCCTTTAATTAATTGGGCTCCCTAATCTTATTAGGGATAGTTAATTAAATCCATTTAACTAATTTTCCCTCCTAATCCTATTAGGAATAAATGAGAGTACTTATATTAAATTAATTCCTAAACTCTTTTAGAAATTAAAATAATAATAATTGTAATAATGTTAATAAGACTCCTCTTATTAATTTATATTTAATATTTCTAAAATATTAAATAATAAATATTAAGCTATTTAATTTATTCTATTACTATAGATTAAATTAAATATACTTAACATATTATTACGATTATACTATTAACTTCTTAAATAATTATTATTCCTTTTATGGTGTGACCCTTTAGGTTCTTCATATTAAACCGGTTGTGAATAAATCAATTAGAACAATTGTAATTTTATTTAAATAAATAAATTAAAATATTAATTTATTTAAATAAATAATATTTATTCTACAATAAGGATAAGCCTCCCTAGCGATCATCGACTTTCCAGATAATATAGATTTTAACATTAATCATAAAAGAACTTTTGAGTTAATAGTTACCGTACAATTCAATCCTTCCACCATATAATGTCCCAATTAAATATAAGACATGGAATTACTGTCAAGTCTTATTTTATTTAATTATATGTATTTCGATTCCTAAATGCACAACTCCTAATGAATGCAAATTAGTAACTACTTTCTAATTTCATTCCACCTTAGCCAAGGATTCCTAGGTTGTCATTTATCGAATCACATATTACATTTCTCTTCTTTTACTAGAAGTGGTAGATTCTTTATTGATTATTCATTATCTTCATATATAACTTATTACACCCAAGCATACCCTTTGATATACTCTAAGAGTCTTAAGGAATAAGTCAAAGTGTAATTCATTATATATAAGATACTATGATGATCTCAAGTCTAAGGATCATTTGTACTACTATCACTAGAGGAATTCCTATTGACAGGTAAGTAAAACTCTATTAGGTTTTCCTTAACGAGTCACATTCAGTGAACTTATTCTCTAATAAGCACCTACATACTTGCTTTAGTGTCTCCACACAAATGATCATGAGATCAATTATCCTCATCCAATGAGCAAATAACGTACGTACCAATCTATCCAGATTCACTGATCCCCTTTTTAGTAATCCATTGATTGGGAACATTTTAGTTTTAAGCTATCTAAGAATTTAGATCACATTAGCATGATCCCATCATGATTCTAAAAGCATTGTTTAAAACTATGGGTTTATCACATATTATTAAAACAACACCATGTTGATAATAAATGCCTTTCATAAATAATTCTTTTATTAATAAATAAATAAGATTGATTACAAAGTATATACTTTATCATCATACATGATTGGCCTGTATGCATACTACTTTCATATTTAATGAAATATAAATTTGAATCATTTGAAAAGTTTAAAGAGATCAGAAGTGAAGTAGAGAAGCAAAGTAGCAAGAGTATTAAGATTCTTCGATCAGATCGAGGAGGTTAATACTTAAGTAGTGAGTTTCTCAATTGTCTCAAAGAAAATGGTATTATCTCACAACGGACTCCACCAGGAACACCACAGTGGAATGGTGTATCTGAAAGGAGAAATCAAATTTTATTAGATATGGTTCGTTCCATGATGAGTTTTACCAATCTTCCAGTTTCTTTCTGGGGTTATGCCCTAGAAGTGGCTACATATATACTAAATAAGGTCCCTTCGAAATCCATCCCTAAGACTCCATATGAGATGTGGACAGGGAGGAAACCTAGTCTTAAAGATGTTAAGATTTGGGGATGTCCAGCTTATGTGAAAAAGTTTCAAAATGATAAGCTTGGGACAAGATATGATAAGTGTACATTTGTGAGATATCTTAAAAAAGTTTAGGATACTATTTCTACAGTCCTACTGAGCAAAATGTGTTTATTTCCAAACACGCTGCCTTCTTGGAAAAGGAGTTTATCCTTAAAGGGGCCAGTGGGAGGAAAATAGATCTTTAAGAAATTCAAGAACCATAAATCACTACAGGTCAAATGGATGAACCTGTCCAAGTCAAGATACCTTTTGTACAACACCCTATTCATACATCTGGAAGAGTACCGAAGATACCTGATAGGTATGGATTCGTCATAGAGGATGATGATGAGGTACGCATCATAGATGATGATGATCCATTGAATTACGAATAGGCTATGAGTAGTAAAGACTAAGGGAAATGGCTAGAAGCCATGAAATTCAAAATGGACTCCATTTATGAAAACCAAGTATGAACTTTGGTTTCACCACACCTGAAGGCATTAAGCCTATTTGGTGTAAATGTGTCTTTAAAAGAAAGACTGGAGTGGATGGCAAGGTAAAGACCTATAAGGCCCAACTGGTTGTAAAAGGTTTCAAACAAAGATAAGGAGTTGACTGTGATGAAACCTTTTCACCAGTAGCGATGCTGAAGTCCATTCTGTTTCTTCTTGCGATTACAGCTTACCAAGACTATAAAATCTGGCAAACGGACGTGAAAAAAACCTTCCTTAAATGGAAACTTGAGGAGGATGTGTATATGACACAACCAGAGGGATTTGTTTCAACAGTTGGAATAAATCAAGTCTGTAAGCTACAACGATCCATTTATAGATTGAAGCAAGCTTCTCGTAGGTGGAACATTGTTGGTCAAATTATCGATCACTAAACAGGCGCAAGTGTACGCGGTCTAACAAGTAATATAGTGATAAGATGAGTGTCATAACCACGAGGACAAATTGTTAAATCTAGTCAAATACTAAAATTGAAACAATAAGATCTTATCTAAACAAGTGATTAAAGATGGTGTGTTAAAAACTATATGCTTAAAATAGTAAATTAAGAGATCGAGTTGCAACAAGTAAGTCAAGCTAGGATTACAACTCCCCTAATGCTTCGCCTAATCTCCTAACTCTCCACTTTACTAACAAATCATATGAATGGCCATCTGAGAACAGTAAGTACACATAAGCCTCTTTCGACGGTCAAATACACATCCCTTAGCTAAACGAATCACAATATTCATGTGGTGAAAATAACTAGACTAAGGGTCTTTAAGCTTAATCTCAAGGGTTACACAAGGCAAATAGAGATATGTCTATTCTATTATGCAATATATGTTCACATTCCCATAGGCATGGTCATAAAAAGTGTTATTGTATTTTAGGGTTAGATATTAACATCCATTTTTAATATCAATTAATACCTATATCAATTCCTTTGTCAAGCAACCAATAAATAAGCATGAAATACAACAACTCATTCCAAAATAATTCATTATAATAAATAGAAGAGAAATTCAATTAAGTTAATTAATAGGTTACATTGCAATCCTAGAAATGTAATTAGTTCATAACTATGGGAATAATTAACATTTTCAAAGTGTTCAACATGCTCAAAAATACACAAATGAATGAAAGATTTGGATAAAGAAAACTCCTTTTGTGAAGTTTTCTGGCTCCAAGTCTTCTCTTCTCCATGTAGAGTCCGAGCTATGAAGGATGCAATGAGCTTCGAGTGCTTGAAGACCAACTTCTTTCTCTTCTAAGCTAAAAAGCTTTAAAATCTACTCCTAATCTATCTCCACTGATGTTGGAGGCTGCTTGTAATTAATGATATGATTTTCCTTAGCTTTTAGGTCATTAAGACCTAATTTCTGCCTGGGCACAAGAGGTGGCGTTGTAGCGCCAAATTTTAGCTTTGGAATGGCGCTACAATGCTAAGTCAACACATTCGGTCAGTAAGTGGCGCTGCAGCGCCAGTTTGTAAAGGAACTAGGGCGCTGCAACGTTGCAATGATGTCACTGCTAGCCAGGAAGTGGTACTACAGCGCCAGTTTTAAACCTGGCAATGGCACTGCAGCGTCGGTACAGGAAATTTAACATTTTTTCCTCTGAAAGCTGGAAATGACCTAATAAGCCCTGCAAGACATATATTAAGCAAAATAATATAAAAACTATATAAATCACGAAGAATAAGTAACTTCTTAAGCACTAAGGGATCCAATTCACGGGTATAAATCCCACTCCTCAAATACCCCCAAACTTAAGCCTTTGCTTATCCTCAAGCAAACTATCTGAACAACCACATCCAAAGTAACGTAAGAAAGCGAATTAAGTATAATACTGTATACCAACATCATGGCTTCTAAGCACAATCATAACTACTCTTAGAGAACAGGACAAACACATTTATAAATAAGGGTTCAATCAATTTCAAGCATAAGACTGTATTCGATCCATTCTATGTGTGTGTGAAGACCAACCATCCTAACTAATCATTGCTCAAAATAAGCTCACATAATTGATTGTAATAACCAATATGTTAACTCTGTAAACTCAAGAAATCAACAAGAATTAAGAACAAGACGCAGATGCAAGAAAAGATCAAAAGGCACTAGCATGAAGACATTAAAATCTGACTTGTACAGTGCTTAATTACCTTAGGCTATTCGGAGCTACCCATTAATGAGCTTTTGATCAATGACTCCCAAGCCAGATGGCTTTGGGACACTAGGTGTAGAACATCCCTATGAATCTAATAACTCGATCAACAAAGGCCACGTAATCAACTTAAGCCAAATTAGACTTTTATTCTATACATTTTAGCAATCAAAACCTTTAGGATCACCGTGCAATGCTTAATTACTTTAGGCTATTCAAAGTTGCCCATTAATGAGCTTTTGATCAATGACTCCTAAGCCAGATGACTTTAGGGCACTAAGTGTAGAACACCCCTATAGATCTAATAACTCGAGTAACAAAGGCCACGTAATCAAACTAAGTCAGATAATGTTCTTAATTTTTTTTAATATTTTTTTTTCAAACATGCCAGAATCCAAGATCCGAATCTGTATAAGCGTCTAAGTCTTTTATTACCTTGTAATCATGTAAGTTCAACAGAGTGAACGCATTTTCAAAACAATAACCACGCAAACTATATTTGAAATATAACTAGTTATAACAGTTGGTCGGTGCTCGCTAAGAAGAATGGATCAATAACAGTCTCAACTTATCAACTAAACTAACCCCTCATCCATACACGTTTGACACAAACTCTTAGAAATAGTCATAATCACCTGACACTTATCATTAGCCACAATCAAAAAATTATAATCTATAAAACCCATACCCAGCATATCAACAGTTAAAGAAAGGGAGATAGGGTTAATCAAAAACCATAGCATGATAAGATCAAAGATCAAGTAAACCCTTGCAATAATACCAGCTCGAAATAGTGTAAAGCCATAACATGGCATCAAGTATACCAATCTGCACAAATCCCAAAAGATGGCTATAAAAAAACGTGCTAAAACTAAAAGCCGCTCATGCATCCATACAATGCTAAATAAAGCCATAGAATAATAAAAATTTGTTCATGCATCCAAACATCAAAGAAAATATAGTAAACATAAGTCTAAGGTTAGACAGCCCAAAAGATGTTATCTGCAGTTCATACATGACTGCAATACAAACAGAAAGCCCCCAAAATATTGCTAAAACATAAAAAAAATACTACTGATGGCAACCTAATCATGTCAATAGATCGAAGAAAACTGATAAAACACCCCTAGAATTAAAATGAGCAATGCCCTCATTGCTAAGCATATATAAATCAATACGAGAAGGCTTCCCTAAGGTCAGGTTACTCAGCATCATCATCATTCTCTTCTTTATCCACGGTCGACGATGGTGGGGGATATGGAGGGCATATAGGGGGCACAAGGAACTGGAATGACATCAAGTCTGCTTCTTCCCCACCAGATGCAACATAAATGCTCTCCACTGTGTTGGCAAACTTCTCGTGATGCTGCATAAAAAGATCCTGCCTTTGAGCCACATCATCGATCCTCCTACCCTGCTGGTCCACCTTCTGGTGTAGGAGGTTCATGGATGCCAATATCTCCGCCAATTGATCAGATGCGGAAGACCCTAGCTCTATAGGTTGTGCAGATGTGCCAACCTCTAAAGAAGGAGGTGGGGGCTGAGAGGAAGGTAGGAAGCCCTCACCGCGTGGATGAGAAACTGCACCTTCCCAGACTCTGTATCGTGTAATAATGGCATGATCGATAATCTCCATAGGAGGTAGGAGTATCTCATCCGATGCTACGGGTACCTCAGCTATCTGGAACAGGAATGTAATGACAGAAGCACCGAAGTGCTGCCTCGTAAAGCCTTAAGAATATACTCCTAAATAAGTGATCCTACGTCAATCTTTAACCCGGTGACTATAGCAAATAGCGGCACTACCCTCTCTCTAGTCACATCACTGACGTGCTTGGTCGGCATCAAGTTGTGGATGATAAAGCTATACCACACCTTCCTATAGCGCGAGAGCTCGATGTGTGCAAAACTAGATTTCTCTCCCATGTACCCATTTATTTTCTAAGTGGTATCAGGTTTAGACAACCTCTTGACTATGTCATCTGCATCATAGCTGCGCACATCGTCCGCTAGATAATCTTTGTCATAACAAGGCATCTGGAAATAGGCGTTAATTATTCTCTTATCAAACTGTACTGTCTTACCCCTGACTTGAACCGCCAAACTCCCCTCAGCCGAGGAGTTGGCGTAGAACTCCTTCACTAGAGCAATGACTAGGGACAAAGGCTGTCGGGTGAAATGTGTCCAACTCCTATAAGCGATCAAAGTAAATAGCTACCCATCAAGCCGTGCATCAGGCCTGAGACCTCTCTCTAGCACCAGGCTCTTACTAGCCAGAATGGTGTAGTATTTGTCAGATGCCTCCTTGCTAATGAACCGCGTACGATCCCAATGCGGTATGGAGATTATGATCCCCTAATGCTAAGCTTTTGCTTCTTTGGTGCCATTTCAAAAATTTTCAGTCAAAAGACACACACAAGGTGAAGAGCAGTCCCCAAAATGTAATACTCCTACTAAATCAATCACCTTGCCCCCAACACCTGATAAGAAACCAATGATTGTCCAAACAAGCTAAGATGCCAATTCACTTTCTCTTGAGCAATTCATCGAACACTTGGCATGCGCAACTGAAAACTAGGGTTTATAGACCTAACCTAGATTCTTGTTAACTACAAGTGTCTCAAATAGTGACTCAAAATAGTACCAGTAGCAAACCAAAGCAATGAACAACCAAAACCAAGCAATACTAGTAACAATTCCAATATTAGAATAAAAAGTTGCAGACCCTAGTACCCAATTACCTCGGAGTGAATGGAGAAGAATACCTTGTGAGAGTCCTCAGTAATTGATGTGGACGAAGCTTAATTCCAAGGATGATGGGTTAGGGCATATAGTATAGAAGCTTGATAAATTGCTATAGAGATGGGGGGGAAGAGTCTGTCGAGAGGCTGGGGAGAAATGGGAAAAGAAACCGAGATCAGCCCTACTTAATCAACTGAAACTCGCTAATGGCACTGCAACGCTGGTATTTAATGTTGGATTTTAAAGTGGTGCTGCAGCACTTGACACATGCAAAAAGATGGCGCTGCAGGGTGTATTTCCAATAGGTTTGCCAAGATGATGGCGCTGCATCGCTGGTTTCTAAGGTAACACAGGCGATGCAGCTCATATTTCCAGTAGACTGGGTGTGACGGTGGCGCTGCAGCGCTGCTTGCTAAGCTATTTTAGACGTTACAGCATTGTCTTGCAAAACTGGGCTTTAAAGCTGGCATTACAACGCTGGTTTTCGGCTACACACAGGCACCACAGCGCCGTCCCTTAGCCAACCCAAGACAGAGTATTCTCCTGCACATGCCAAGTCAAGTATAAGCTGTCACAACTAACAAAGCAACACGAAAACTAATAAAACCCACATAATTAACTAATTTAACTCATATTACTGCAAATACCCAAAATATTATATACACACAATAACATGCATTAATAAGAATATGCCCTCATGCAAACCAGCTCGACATACATACTAGATAAAACACTACTAGCAATAAACATACTGAAACCTATGTTAACAAACTATAAAGATGAGATGTAATGTAAATCTTGACAGAAGCAAAGAGAAATAGAGAATTTGATACTGAGATGGGGTTGCCTCCCCACTGAGTGCTTATTTTAAATTCGTCGGCTTGAATATTCCCCCGTCTTACATCGGGTCACCCAGTGTAATGGAAATGTTCTGACAATCGACCTCACCACCCCGGTAGTGTTTAAGGCGTTGCCCATTCACCTTAAAAGTTTTGTTAGAGTTTGGGTCTTCAACCTCAATTGCACCATGAGGATATACCTTGGCTATTTTGAACGGCCCCGACCATCAGGACATCAACTTCCTGGGGAACAATTTCAATCAGGAGTTGAAGAGAAGCACTTTCTGTCCCGCTTCAAAATCTCTTTCCACTATCTTTTTGTCTTGCCACCTCTTTATCTTCTCTTTGTACAACTTAGCATTTTCATACGCTTGGAGTTGAAACTCGTCTGATTCGTTCAGTTGTAACAATCTCTTCTCACCTGCTGTATCTAAATCGAAGTTAAGCTTTTGAATCACCCAATAAGCACTTTGCTCCAATTCGACTGGGAGATGACATGCCTTACCATAAATAAGCCTATACGGAGACATTCCGATATGCGTTTTATAGGCAGTGCGATACGCCCACAAGGCATCATCCAGCTTTTTAGACCAATCCTTCCTGTTAGGGTTCACAATCTTCTCTAGAATGCGCTTAACTTCCCTATTTGATACCTCTGCTTGTCCACTTGTTTGCGGATGATAGGCATTGGCAATTTTATGGGATACCCCATATTTAGCGAGAAAGGCTTTAAAGTACTTATTGCAGAAATGTGAGCCCTCGTCACTAATAATTGCCCTAGGTGTGCCAAATCGGGTAAATATATTCTTTCTCAAGAAATTTAGCACGACCTTGGCATCGTTAGTAGGCAAGGTAACGGCTTCCACCCACTTAGATATATAGTCTATAGCGACTAGTATATAGAGATTATTGTACGAGGACAGAAACGGGGCCCATGAAGTCTATGCCCCAAACATCGAACAGTTCTACCACCAGAATATTTTGCAGAGGCATTTCATGCCTTTTTGAAATGGTTCCTACTCTCTGGAAATTATCGCAACGTGATACATAAAGATGAGCATCCTTAAACAAAGTCAGCTAGTAGAAACCAGATTGGAACACCTTTGCTGCTGTTCTTTGTCCACCAAAATGCCCTCTATAGTTCGAGGAATGACAGTGATGGAGAACACCCTCAATTTCTTCCTCAGGCAGACATCTTCACAGGCTTTGGTATGCACATTATTTGAACAGGAATGGCTCGTCCCACAGATAATGCTTCGCATTATTTAGGAATTTCTTCCTCTGTTGATAGGTCATGTTAGGGGGCATTACATTACAAGCGACAAAATTTGTGAAGTTTGCGTACCACGGTGCTATGCTTTGAACAACATACAACTGCTCATCCGAGAATAAGTCATTGATATCTATCTCATCATCCCCCTAATGAGTTGGGTTTTCCAATCTCGATAAGTGATTCGCAACTTGGTTTTTAATTCTTTTTTTTATCACGAATCTCTAAATCGAATTCTTAGAGGAGGAGGACCCATCTAATCAACCTCGACTTGGCATCTTTCTTAGAGATTAGATATTTTATTGTCGAATGGTCAGTATACATGATAACTTTGGTTCCGATGAGATGTGAGTGGAACTTATCAAAGGTATGTACTACTGCCAGAAGCTCTTTCGCAGTCGTGGTGTAGTTACGTTGAGCATCAGTCAAGGTTTTACTGGCATAGTAAATAATGTGAAACACCTTTTCCCTTTGTTGTCCCAACACTGCTCCAATAGCAAAATCACTGGCATCGCACATAAGTTCAAACGGAAAGGTCCAGTCAAGAGCCACTTGTATGACCCCAACTTTTATGAATAAAGATTATTTTCTCGAATTATCATTTTTGAATATTACGGTGTGGATTTAATATAATATCATAGTTGTGGATAATATTTATAAATTTTGTAAAGTAAGCAAGTTGTCATAAAATATTCGATTGGTCGGAGAATATTCGTTTTAACAGAAAATATTCGTATGACGGCACAATCATTGGTGGACCCAATAACAAAATTATTGTTGGAGTTAGAAAACGACTGAAATATCTTTTATAAAAGTAACGACGGATGTTTTACCGTTAACTATTGAAATACACAGTGATAAAAAGTACAGTAATACGTGTTGTGCATAGTATCATACGGTATTGATTATTGATGCTTACGTGAGAAGTCATTCAATTTTATTCAATTATTACAACAGTAATTGCTGCATAGTATCTCAAGTTATTTGATTCAATTATTGTCAATATTTTTTATATTATTAAATCAATAATTGAGACGATAAAGTTATTCATATTATTATTTGTAATATTGACGATGTCTAGAAAGTTCTATCGAGGAGAGGTTTGGTCACCTAATTGCGCGCCAATAGGGAGAAATTCTTATCGAAAAGTCTCATCTTCCCTGGGAACGATCTGGTTGTTAAATATTGCGAATTATAATAATGATGATAAATATTATTAAAAATATTGAAGGAATTTTTATGAAGTATTTGATGTAAATTTGGCTTATTTTATGGACCCCCACTTACCCATTTTTCAAAATAATCGATAGAAAATTATTCGGTATATATATATATATATATAAGTTTTGTTTTATTTGATTATAAATAGAATATATTATATTTTATTTAAAGTTTTTGTTTAATTAGAATATTTTATTGCATTATGTTGCATATTAAATCAAAATTTTTCAGAAATTAGCCGAATTCGTGTGGCACCCATGATTGTACTTTTGGTCCGTGAGAAAAAAATTCAAATAGTATCCTTTCCATTCTCCTATAAATAGGATGCTTAGTTAGAATTAAAAATCACACCAGAATCAGAGAATTCTTCTTCTATAATATTGAGCATATTTCTTTAGAGTTTAAGGAAGCTTTGAGCGTAGAAAATAGTTCAAGTTTTCTTCAAGAATATCCCTACTATATCAGTTGAAATACTCTTCTTTTTAAGGTAAGGGATATTATTTTTGTTCAATATTCGTATGAAATAATATTTTCTTCCATACTTTGTAGTATGTAAGTAATATTATTTCGTTCCAGATTTCGAATTCTATACTCATTTTGTTAAGTTTTGGCTTCTATACTCCATGAAATTAGTAGAATATCCTTGATATTTGCGCTTTATTCAGTATCTTTTTATGAAAATATTATTCTGAGCATTCTTGAAAAGTTCTAAACTTTTTATGCTGGATTACTATTCACAGGGTACTAATCTTAAATTACTATTCATGGGATACTATTCACCCAGTTACTATTCATCCGCGGTACTATTCATGACAAATTAGATTTCTTTTATGTCCAAATCATTTTTGATACAATAATATTCTTGAATTTTACACCACAAAGCAGTATCATGTTGATAATTTGGATATTATTGAGTCCTGGATAAATTAAATTATAAATTTTTAAAAATTTATCCTTTGCTTTCTTTTAATTGGATTCTTATATCATTGTCATCATCCTCATGCTTATATTGTGATGAAAGTCATCGGTGACTTACGTGCATAGATAGATTGTTGATTGGTATGATTATAACCAGGGATTATTCGGTATAAGCATAACCGTATTGTTATAAAATGATGTGGTAATAGTCCTCATTGCCCCGTAGTGCATTGATGGACAGTTGTTGGCATGATCATGACCATTGATGAAAACACGAATATCCTTGGCCCATAGTGCATGGAAAATTCGTGGTCATGATACTAATGAATATCCTTTGCCGTAGTGTAGGGATGATTTGATGATGAGTGTTATTTATTAAGCTGAGTCTCAGTGATAAAATTGATGATAAAATTTTTAAATAATTAAAGATAGTAAATATCATGTTCTACTTGACTCTTCTAATGGATTGCTTGTTCCGCTGCAGTTAAACTTGATGTCTATTGTATTTTATCAGTTTAACATTGTTGAAGGCTAACGATAATTTATTCTGCATCATCTTAGTCATAATATTTCTTACTGGACTAATTGAGCTCACCCTTTTTGCTTTCATTATTCTCTTCAGGAAATGAGAACATAGCCGGGACTAGTCGGGAAATAGAGTGACGGTCCGAGATGGTTATTTTAGCAGTCCTCACTATTTAGTATGATAATAAATGTAATGAGGATTGAATATGAGTTTGGATACTGTCTAGAAGACAATATTCCTGTTAAAACTCTCAGCTATGTTTTGTCGTATTTTACACGACAGTTGTATAATTAAGTTGTATTTGAATTCTGTACCATGTATTTGGCGACTCAAGATGGGTGACGTATACCTATTTTGGGGGCGTCACACCACTACTATAAGAGCTGAGATGAGTCTTTCCTTTAACAATTTAAATGATCCTAGGCAGGCTTCGTCAAACTTGAAAGACACGTCCTTTTCCAATAAGCTACAGAGTGACTTGGTAATTTGAGAAGTCTTAGATGAACCGTCTGTAAAATCTCGCGTGCCCCAGAAAACTCCTTACCCCTTTCACTGATTATGGCAGTGGTAGATTATCGATAACATCAATATTTGCTCTGTCTACTTCAATCCCACAAGCAGATACCCTATGCCCCAAAATAATCCCCTCTCTCACTACGAAGTGGCATTTCACCCAATTCAACACTAGGTTTGTCTCTACACATCTTTTCAGGACGGCTATCAGATTTTGTGGGCAGTCTTCGAAAGAACTCCCAAAAATTGAAAAATCATCCATGAAAACCTCGACGGTCTGTTCCACCATATCAGAAAAGTGTTAGGTTTTGTCAAGATCAAAGACGCAATCAAATTGCAAAAATAGCGAAAGCAAAGTAAAAGCAGATTTTAAATTTTTTTCACAAACCAATTACCCGGATCATCCTTTATGCATATTATTAATTAACATGAAGAATAAGAAGTTATGAAATCATACCCTTGTAGATACGAACTTCCACAAGTACAAGTTCAACTCCTACTTCTCCGCGATCTCTTTGAATCTCCGAGTAGATTCCTTCCTTTGATCAATGTTGGCCACCCAAGTGTATGGCCTCTAGAGATGATCCACCAAGGAATAAGACTTTTCAAGAAGAAGGGCGTATTGGCTCAAGCCCTAGTTTTTCCTATCTATATAGAAAAAGGGGCGTACTCTTCAACTATTGGAATTACGTATATCTGATATCTGATATAAAACTCCTCTTATAAAGATATCAGGTAACACTATTTAATTAAAACAAGGTATTTTTTATTTAATTAAACTCCTTTAATTAATTGGGTTTTCTAATCTTATTAGGGATAATTAATCAATCTCTTTTAACTAATTTTGCCTCCTAATCCTATTAGGAATAAATGAGAGTACTTATATTAAATTAATTCATAAACTCTTTTAGAAATTAAAATAATAATAATAATTATAATAATATTAATAAGACTTCTCTTATTAATTTATATTTAATATTTTCAAAATATTAACTAATACATATTAAGCTATTTAATTTATTATATCACCATAGATTAAATTAAATATACTTAACATATTATTACGATTATGTCATTAACTTTTTAAATAATTATTCTTCCTTTTATAGTGTGACTCTTTAGGTTCTCCATATTAAACAGGTTGTGAATAAATTAATTAGAACAATTCTAATCTTATTTAAATAAATAAATTAAACTATTAATATATTTAAATAAATAAAATTTATTCTACAATAGGGATAAGCCTCCATAGCGATCAACGACTTTCTAAATAATATAGATTTTAACATAATCATAAAAGAACTTTTGAATAAATAGTTATCGTACAATTCAATTCTTCCACCATACAATGTCTCAATTAAATATAAGACTTGGAATTACTGTCAAGTCTTATTTTATTTAATTATATGTATTTCAATTCCCAAATGCATAGCTCCTAATGAATGCAAATTAGAAACTACTTTCTAATTTCACTCCACCTTGGCCTAGGATTCCTGGGTTGTCATTTATCGAATCACATAGGACATTTCTCTTCTTTTACTAGAAGTGATAGATTCTTTATTGATCATTCATTATCTCCATATATAACTTATTACACCCAAGCATACTCTTTGATATACCTTAAGGGTCTTAAGGAATAAGTCAAAGTGCAATTCATTATATATAAGATACTATGATGATCTCAAGTCTAAGGATCATTTGTACTACTATCACTACAGGAATTCCTATTGACAGGCAAGTAAAACTCCATTAAGTATTTCTTAGCGAGTCACGTTCAGTGAACTTATTCTCCAATAAGCACCTATATACTTACTTTAGTGTCTCCACACAAATGATCATGAGATCAATCATCCTTATCCAATGAGCAAGCAACATATGTACCAATCTATCCGGATTCACTAATCCCTTTTTTAATAATACATTGATTGAGAACAATTTAGTTTTAAGCTATCTAAGAATTTAGATCTAATTAGCATGATCTCATAATGATTCTAAAAATATTGCTTAAAACTATAGGTTTATCACATATTATTAAAAACAACACCATGTAGATAATAAATGCCTTTAATAAATAATTCTTTTATTAATAAATAAATAAGATTGATTACAAAGTATATGCTTTATCATCATACTTGATTAGCTTGTATCATACTACTTTCAATCTCCCACTTGCACTAAAGCCAATCGTCGTGGTATCTCATACCCATCTTCTCTAAGTGACGATCGAACTGCTATTGTGTTAATGCTTTAGTAAATGGATCTGCAATATTGTCTTGAGAGTCCACACGCTCCAGGGTGACATCTCTTCTTTCAATGATATACCTGATCAAATGAAATAGTCGCAACACGTGTTTGGATTTCTGATGAGACCTGGGTTCCTTAACTTGTGCAACATCTCCGATGTTGTCACAGAATAATGGTATTGGTCCTTTAATGTTAAGAACCACATCAAGTTCGGTTATGAACTTCTTCATCCAAACAGCATCCTTTGCAGCTTCACTTGTAGCTATGTACTCTACCTCTGTCACTGAATCAGCAACTGTTTGCTGCTTACTCTTTCAACTCACTGCGCCACCGTTTAAGGTAAACACATACCCCGAAATGGATTTACTTTCACCTTGATCCGTTTGGAAACTTGAGTCTGTAAAGCCCTCTAGTTTTAATTCAGACCCACCGTAGACAAGAAACACATCCCTAGTTCTTCTTAAGTACTTTAGGATATTTTGTACTGCCTTTCAGTGTTCTTCTTCTGGATTCGACTGATATCAACTTGTTACACTAAGTGCGTGAGTGACATTTGGTCTAGTACATATCATACCGTACATGATAGATCCTATTACTGAAGCAAAAGGAATCTTACTCATACGGTTTCTCTCCTCAAGTGTCTTTGGGGCCTATTTCTTGGAGAGATGTATTCCATGGCTCATCGGCATGAGACCTCTTTTGGAATTTTCCATTCTAAACTTCTTTAGCTTCGAGTCAATGTACGTTCCTTGGGATAATCCAATCATCCTTTTAGATCTATCTCTATAGATCTTTATCCCAAAAATATAGGATGCTTCTCCCAAGTCCTTTATGGAGAAGTGTTTAGATAACTAGATTTTAATTGATTGAAGCATAGGAATATCATTCACTATCAGTAATATATCATCAATATATAATACAAGGAATAAAATAACACTCCCACTAACCTTCTTGTACGCACATGGTTCATCCTCATTTTTAATAAAATCAAACTCTTTGATTGTCTCATTAAAACGGATGTTCCACCTACGAGAAGCTTGCTCTAATCCATAAATGGATCGTTGTAGCTTAAAGACTTGATTTGTTTCAACCTTTGAAACAAATCCCTCTGGCTGTGATATATACACATCCTCCTCAAGTTTCCCATTGAGGAAGGCCGTTTTCACGTTCATCTGCCAGATTTTGTAGTCATGGTAAGCTGTAATCGCAAGCAAAATTCTAATGGACTTGAGCATTGCTACTGGTGAGAAGGTTTGATCATAGTCAACTCCTTGTCTTTGTTTAAAACCTTTTATGACCAGTTGGGCCTTATAGGTCTCTACCTTGCCGTCTACTCCAATCTTTCTTTTCAAGACCCATTTACACCCATTAGGCTTAATTCTTTCAGGTGGTGAAACCAAAGTTGTTTTCATACATGGAGTCCATCTTGGATTTTATGGCTTCTTGCCACTTCTCTGAGTCTTTACTACTCATAGCCTACTTGTAATTTAATGGATCATCATCATCTATGATGTGTACCTCATCGTCATCCTCTATGACAAGTTCATACCTATCAGGTATCTTCGATACTCTTCTAGATTTATGAATAGGGTGTGGTATAGAAGGAATCTCTACTTGGTTAGGTACCTGACTTGATCTATAGTATTTTGTGGTTCTTGAACCTCTTCAAGATATATCTTACTCCCACTGACCCCTTCAAGGATAAACTTTTTTTCTAAGAAGGTAGCATATTTCATAACAAACACCTTTTGATCAGTTGGATGATATAAATAATACCCTGATGTTTCTTTAGGGTATCCCATAAATCTATATTTGTCGGATCTAGTCTATAGCTTATCGTTTTCAAACTTTTTGACATAAGCTGGACAACCCCAAGTCTTAACATGCTTAAGATTTGGTTTCCTCCCTGTCCATAACTCATATGGGATTTTAGGGACGGATTTGGTAGGTACCTTGTTAAGTAGGTATGCAGCTGATTCTAGGGCATATCCTCAGAAGGAAACTGAAAGATCAGTAAAGCTCATCATGGATCGAATCATGTTCAATAATGTTCGATTTCTCCTTTCAGATACACCATTGAATTGTGGTGTCCCTGGTGGAGTCCATTGTGAGATTATACCATTTTCTTTAAGACAATTGAGAAACTCACCGCTTAAGTATTCACCTCCTCGATCTGATCAAAGAATCTTAATACTCTTGATAGTTTGCCTCTCTACTTCACTTCTGAACTCTTTGAATTTTTTAAATGATTCAGATTTGTATTTCATTAAATACACATATCCAAATCTTGAGTGATCATCAGTGAATGTAATAAAATAAGAATACCCTCCTCGTGCATTCATTGTCATAGGTCTACATACATCTGTGTGTACCAATGCTAACAACTCTGTAACTCCTTCTCCTTTTCCACTAAAAGGAGATTTAGTCATTTTTTCCATGAGACAAGATTCATAAGTTGGATATGACTCATAATCCGATAGCTCTAGGAGCCCATCTTTATGCAACTTGGATAATCTTGTTTCATTAATATGACCAAGTCTACAGTGCCACATATAGGTATAATTAACATAATCTCTTTTTCATTTATTAGTTTGTTCAATTTGAAGTATATTTTCAATCATAAACAAACCTTGATTAGGATTAGAAGCTTCTCCAAGCTTCTTCTACTTTTGTTCCGCAAGATAATCCTTGCAGTTCCTCTTCCAGTTAACCAACTTGTTGTAATGGAAACAAATTCCTTTGCTAGCTGGATCATGTTTCTTTTGATCCTTCACTTTAGCCTTTCCCTTAGCCTTCTTCGATTTCTTCTTTTCCGAAGATACCTTAGGCCTCTTATTTTTCTTGGAAGAATCATCCACCAGTAAGACATGGTTCTTCTTGGATGGGAAGTGACCTTCAGCAGTTTTCAACATGTTAAGTAATTCAGGCAAGCTGACATTTAACTTATTTATGTGGAAATTCACAACAAATTATGAGAAGGTGTTCGGGAGTGACTGCAAGATTAAATCTTGACTCAACTCCCGATCCATGATGAACCCAAGCTGTCCAAGATGTTCAATCAGATTGATTATCTCTAAGATATGAGTCTCAATGGTAGTACCCTTGGTCATCTGAGATCGTAAGAGCTCCTTAGTATTTCATATCTAGCAGTCCTACTTTGCTCACCATACAATTCTTGCAGGTGCAGTAGCATAGCAGGAGCATCCATGGTTTCATGCTGACGCTGAAGCTAGTTACTCATGGATACGAGCATGATGCATTGAGCCACAGATGCATCATCTTGTCACTGTTTAAAAGTAGAAATCTCTTCCTCAGAGGCTGTTTCTGCAACTTTTGTAGGTACGGGCGAATTTTGGACATAAGAAATCTTTTCAGCAATGAGAACAATTCTCAGATTCCTTAACTAGTCCGTGTAATTTGGTCTGGTCAGCTTGTTAGCATCAAGTATGCTACACAATGAAATTAGTGAATGTGACATTTTCAAATTCTACATGTGAAAAGATAATATTTTATCAAATATTTATTTAATTAATTATCAAAATAAATTAGGTCTTATTTTAAACCGGTATCTCCCACTATTTTCTTCAAACTATATTACCCTCATTATATAGTTCGGCAAAATCTGATTACAGTTTTTTGCTAGTGAGAATAAGGATCTCATTTTAAATATATATAGGCTTGTGGTGACACAACAAAGTATACATAAATAAATAGGTAGACAACTCTTTGTCAATTACATCATCATGTAACTCCTTATGTTTTGCCTCTTGGATTATTTTGATCAAGTGGTGGCATATCCGAATCAAAATTATCTAAGTTAAGTCCAGCCTAGCACTTCCATATATTCAAAAAGGAAAAATATTGTCCTTGTGGTGACACAACAAAATAATATTATTCAATTTTCTTTATAAGCATCAAATGTGATAAATTAACATCTTAAATACTTAATACTTGCCTTGTGGTAACACAACAAACTCATATTAAATATTTAATACTCTATTAATTTTATCATGCTAGAAGGCGACGTTCGATATTCTAAATATCTTTGAACGCTTAAGACTTAATATGTAAAAACTTTGAGGGATATGTTATTATTTGTCCCATCTTGTTTAGCGTGCATGCACATATATATATAAAATGCGCGTCATATTATTGAACATGCGAAGCATGTTTGCATAATATATATATATATATATATATATATATATATATATATATATATATATATATAATACTAGCATGCAAATATAGAATACTATATTCTACCTGGATTGATTATGGACTTTTATTCTAGTTTGGTTCACTAGAGTCATCAAGTGAACCAAAAGGTCAAACCCTAGGATGCAAGAATAAATATTTAAATATAACTATTACATTTAAACCCGGGCTTCATTACAAACGGGTCTTCGAGCTCTCCTTGCTCCTTGATCTCCGGTTCTTCGAAAAAATTCTAACTAATCCTATTACAATTAAACTATTTAATTTAAATAGAAACCTTGATCAGCAATCAAGGGAAAGTACATAGGAGAGAGATAGAAATTACATCAAGAAGAAAACAAGAAAAGACGAGGTACGCAGACCCCATTTAATAAAACTCATTCATTCAAACATCCAACCAAAATAAATCCAATCACATTGGTCAATAGTCCATAATCAACCCCATTTATTATCATACATATCATCATATGTATTAAAAAATAAACATTCATCTCAAGAATAAAATCATTCCATATATATATATATATATATATATATATATATATATATATATATATATATATATATATATGGCAAAAATAGAGATACATAGCCGTGTAACTTTTAAAGTTACACGGTCTACGATCGTAGAGTGATTTCACTCTACTATTGTAGAGTAGTCCACAGATAGTTGAGTGAATTCAATCTACTATCGTAGAGTAGTCCACGATTTGACGATAGTAGATTGAATTCACAAATCGTGGAGTGACTACTCTACGATCGTAGACCGTGTAACTTTAAAAGTTGCATGGCTGTGCACCTCCATATTCCCCTATATATATATATATATATATATATATATATATATATATATATATATATATATATATATGTATGTATGTATAACCCATAACCAGTCTATTGTTCTCCATGAGAAAACATTCCATGGACTTAACAGCATGTAAAGATAACTGCACATCTTCTACCTTTTCTAACAAAAAAGTTTGGTTGTGTAGAAGAAGCTGATTCATGCTATTAAGTGAATCAATTTTAGTATCCATGTTAATGTTGGTTTCAATAACCTCATGATCAACAGGTTTAAACACTATTAAGGACTAAGGTGGCAGATTTAAATGGGCGACAATGTTACTGGTGGGAACAAGTTGGGACTGATGTTGTGACACAGGGATGTCCAGATAAATGAAAATATGAGTAAGAAACAAACCAAATCCAAGACGGTTGTTATGGAAGCAGAATTCAAAGGATGATAGTAAAAAATAGGGAAAGTTATAAGGCATGCACTCATTCAAAATACTCTTGATGATTTCCAAATCAATGGGCAGCAGTTTCCTATCATCACTAACAGGCATGAAGTTGTTTCTCATAATTTTACCCAAAAATTGACACTCAGCAGTAAGAAACTCCAATCCAATTTTGCAAGGAAAATCAAATAATAATGCAGACACCATTTGATCAGTCACAACAGACAAGTTGTGCTTAAATAACATGCATTCTTCTACAGAAATGCCGGATGGATGAAGATAGAAGTTGATCCTAGGTAATTCTAAAGTAGAGGGATGCAGTTGAAGTGCATGTATAAGAAACAATTCATCAATAATGTATGTCTGACCTTGAATGCAAGTAGTGATGCTTTTTAACAAACTAGAAGGATCTGTAGAAAATTCCATATGAGAGTAGAATTCAGCTATAAGACTAGGATATATTGATTTACCGTAGAAAGTTACCAAGCATTCCCACCCAACATTTTTAAATTTTTCGAACAAGTCTGGAAAACTATAAAACGTAATGACATTCCCTGGACACATATTGTGTCTCATAGTCCTATATTTAGATTGTGCAGATGCAGTAGTGAGGTGATGAACATAATTAGAAAACTGTAACTCAGAATGCAGAGGAAGTGTTTTTCGTTTAGATGAAAAG
The DNA here is from genome assembly GCA_016801055.1 of Panax notoginseng. Classification (NCBI taxonomy): domain Eukaryota; kingdom Viridiplantae; phylum Streptophyta; class Magnoliopsida; order Apiales; family Araliaceae; genus Panax; species Panax notoginseng. The sequence continues at coordinate 7,383,980 of CM029023.1, read as the reverse complement.
AGGTTTGACATTATTAGTACAGAAGTAAGGAAGATATGTGAGAGGATTAGACTCAGTAAGGACTGGACATATGACTATGAATGCACCATTTTTGAAAGAACTTATATATATAAATAGAGAGGGATAATGTGATGATATGCTGCTGGCAACATACACGAAATGTAGTAAGAGTTGTAGTTAATAGAATTATGTAGTAATAAGTAATATGACTATACTGTAAACAGTAGTGAGGAATAGAAATCATTTAAGTTAAACATTAAGGTTGATAAGTATTTAAAACTTTTATTTAAGTGGGTAGGAAAAACAGTAACATAGATGAGCCACATGTCATATAGTTAACAGAGAGAACAATTAAGTTCAGTCAATTTCAACAATGATTACAAAAGAATGCAGCAGTATGTATCATTTAAAATATTCTTTAGTAAAACACGGCAAAGGATTGGTTTATAGAGAGGGATGGACCCTAATTATATCAGAGGATACAGGACTGACATTGAGAGAAAAAATGTATAGAGGCAGGTAGTATGTAAAATCTAACATTTTTAGCAAATCTCAGGAAGATAGATCACACAACAGTTAGTGCAATAAATAAACCCAGTGGACATCAGTATCCACACAATATATAAGACATTAAAAAATAAACCCAGTGGACATCAGTATCCACACAATTCATAGTAAACAGTACTTAAAAATGGAGGGTTATACCTGAGTGAAAAGCAAAATATTATACCAGTTCCATATAGGTAGTAAATGTGATATGCTCATCCTTAGGCAGTTTCTCAATGAGAACCTCATTCACCCAAGCAGAAGTGCACAGACACATAGGTATATATATATATATATATATATATATATATATATATATATATATATATATATATATATATATATAATATGTATATAGGAATATATAATATGTATAAATAGAAAAATTCCAATTTTGACAAATCAAGATAACAATACAGATTTTTAGCTAAAGTTGAATGGAGTTAAAAATAGGTTTAGGGTAAAATTTTTGAAAATTAACACTGGTAAAAAAAATGTTGAGATTGTAGCGTTTCAAAAGAAAACGTTTTTAAGAAAGTGAAACCCCAAATCACAAACTTCACAGATCTGTCAGAAAATTTTCAAAGAATGATTTTAAAGACCGAAACAAAATGATGATCCAGTGGAAGCTTAGACAAAACTTGGTGATTTAAAAAAAATTCTTAAAGAATTTTAGAGAACGATTGTAAGCATGCACTGTTATGATGTAAGGGTTTTAAAAAAATGATGGGTTTTCAAATCAATGAACCAGGAAGTTATAAAAAAAATGCATTCTATCAAAACCCTAAAAACATAGATGTCAAAAAAATTAAGAGTGCTTTTCCAAAAGATAAACCAGAGAAGGTTTAGACAAACAGAAATTATGGTTAACAATCATATTAGATAAAAGTATGAAAAGGAGATTTTTGAAAATGAACAGAAGACATTAGGGTTTGTTTTCGAACAAAAATTTATCATAATATAGAAATAAGAGAAGCGATTTTTATTATTCTTCGATTGAAACCCTAAAAACTTCCCAGATCTTATCTATTTCAGAACATAACATGTTTGAAAAAAATAGAGTGTGAGTAAAAAAAATTACGCTAGTGAGTAAAAAATTGATGATTTTGAGTAAAAATTCAGAAGAGATTAGGGTTTTCTAAAACTTTGCAAATAAAAATCACCAGAAATTTCAGTGGATTCAAGAGAGTATGATCAAAAGAAACGATTTTCATTGTTCTTCGATCGAAACCCTAAAGAGTTCTAGAAATTTTTGAGTTTTCATGATTAATCAAATGGATTAACCAACAACTAAATCCGTAAAACATATTAAGATGATGAGAAGCATGAGTTGATAGAGAAGAAGAGAGACAGAACAGAGATCGGAGAAGATGAGAAGATAAGAGAAAAGAGAGAACCAATGAGTTGAGAGACGAGAGAGAATCAGACGTGAGAAATGAGAAGAGAGAGAAAGGAGAGTAGAAAATGAATTAAAAAATTAAAATTTTATATATATAGTTCGACTCACCTTCTTGATCCAACGGTGGAAAATTAATCTAAATTGAAATTGAAGGCTTGGATTTAATCTGAAGATGAACAGTTGTGCTTCTTGAAATAACTTAGATCCAACGGCTGAGATGAAGATTTTGTTTTGATCGAAGGTATCAGGTGGTGATCCGTGTGCTTCCTGATGCTTGAATCTGATTGGCTTGATAGGGAAGGAGCGGATAGGTCCAGATAGCCATTGACTTTGTACTTTAATGAATGGTTCAGATCAATTTTTGATATATGTATATATATATTAATTTAAAAAAATAAAATGTTAAATATTATTTATAAAATTAGTAAAATAAATATGGTTAAATAAAATATATAAATGTTTTGGTTTTATAATAATTACTATATAAATATATAGAAATAATATATAATCTAATTAAAAATTAATAAATATGTGTTAAGCAAAATTAAGACAAAATATCTAGCATGCCTAATTCAATTCATAATTTACAAAATCTTTCCGAACTTAGTGGTTTAGTGAATATATCAACTACATTTAATTCAGTGTCAATGTGTTCTAGCTTAATAATTCCGTTATTAACATGATCACGTAAAAAATGATGCCTAATGTCTATATGCTTTGACCTAGCATGCAAAACAGTATTTTTACTGAGATTGATAGTACCTTGTATTATCACACAGAATTGACACACAGTCAAATTTCAAGTTATAATCAGCAAGCGTCTGTTTCATCCATAGTATTTGAGCACAGCAACATGCAACAGCAATATATTCAGCTTCGGTGGTTGAAATAGATACCGAGGTCTGTTTCTTAGAAAACTAAGAAACTAAACATCCTCCTAGAAATTGACAAGTACCACTGGTACTTTTTCGATCGACATGATGACATATATAGTCAGAGTCTGAAAAACATACGAGATTAAATGGTTGATCCTTAGGATACCATAGGCCTAATTTAGTTGTTCCTTTAAGATATCGAAAAATCTTTTTTACTGCGGTCAGGGGAGATTCTTTAGGATTAGCTTGAAACCTGGCACATTTGCAAACACTTTTTCTCCTTGTTTGATTTGCAATCCAAGGAAGAAGTTCAATTCTCCCATCATACTCATTTCAAATTCTTTACTCATACTTTCAGAGAAATCATTGCACATAATAATGTCAGTAAAATAAAAAATAATATCATCAACATATATTTGAACTACCAGAATATCATCATTCTTATTTTTAGTAAATAAAGTAGTATCAGCAGTTCCTCGTTTAAAATCATTATTTAGTAAAATTTACTCAGTGTTTCGTACCAAGCTCTAGGGGCCTGTTTTAAATCATATAAAGCTTTATATAATTTATAAACATATTCAGGATGAATAAAATCTTCAAAGCCCGGAGGTTGTTTAACATAAACTTTCTCTTCTATAACACCATTTAAGAACGCATATTTGACATCCGTTTGAAATAACTTAAAATTTTTATGACATGCAAATGCTAATAATATACGAATAGATTCAATTCTAGTAACAGGAGCATATGTTTCATCATAGTCAATACCTTCCATTTGATTATACCCTTGTGCAACTAATCTTGCCTTATTACGTACAACAGTTCCACTTTTATCAAGTTTATTATGAAATACCCATCGAGTTCCAATAATTGAAACATCCTCGGGTTGTGGGACTAACCCACATACTTTGTTTCTAGTGAATTGTTCAAGTTCGTCTTCCATAACCATTATCCAGTCTTTGTAACAACCCGATATTTTCTATATAAATAAAATCAGAAATTTTGCATATAATTTTTTTTATTAATATTATTTTAAAGATGAGGATTTGTACAAGATAAAGCGTATGTATTTATGTGATAAATAAAAATATATTTATTACATAAACAATTAAAAATAATTTATTTCAGAATTATTGATTATTATAAAGTATATTCTTATAATAATTAATTTTATAGTAGAAATATTTTTATTAATTATTTTCCATAAAAATATGATTATATATTATTTAAATAATATATGAAAAGATTTTTAGAATTATTATAATAATTATTTATTTATTATATGAATTTATGTTAGATTAATTAAGTTAATTATTTTTAACTTAATTAATAATGTTATATATGAAGAATAAATCAGATATGGAATCCAAACCCTAATTTTTGGATTTTAATCAAGGCATGAGAATAATAATATAATATTAATTATATTTTGATTTTTCAGTGCTATAAATATGTACTGTATGTACGTATTGATAATGGTTGGTCAATTATGGTATATCGGTAGAAAACCTAGTAGTACTTTGATTTGGTCTTAAACCGGAATAAAGATCGGTCAAAAATTGTGTTAATGTGATTATAATAAGTGTTAGAATTATAATCCAAATTAGTAAATCCTAATTTTTAAATTAGGAACCCTAACTTCGAAATTATAAGCCCTAATTGTTAAATGTAAACCTTAATCGCTAGTTCGGCACGTTTAACGATAATTAATAAATTATTAAACCTAATGTGTAAGTTTAATTAATTAGGAAAGACCCTAATTATTGTTAGAAACCCTAATCATGAAATTAGAAACCCTAATTTTTATATTTAGTAACCCTAATTAGTAATTATCAAACTTAATTACTAATTGTAAACCCTAATTGCTAAATTAGCAAGATTAATTATAATTAGTGGACTTTAAAACCAAAATGTTCAAGTTATGTAATTAGAAAACTAATTATAATTAGAAATCTCTAAATTGCATTTTGAGGAAGCTAATATTTATTTTTATTTAAACCCTAACTGAAATTCTAGAAAGCTAACTTTTGAAAAATCTTAGGGTCAAACCCTAAGGGTCAAACCCTAAGGGTTTGTAAGGATTACATTTATGCCATTAATTGGAAAGCCAAATGACCATTATACCCTTATGTGCATTATTGAGGCTAACATGTAGGTTTTGACCTTAGGTGAGTGGTTCACCAAACCTAACCACTCCATGTGCTCTATAATGCCAGCAATCAGCCTCTATGCTCAGCCATACATGCATCCAAGACTTGTATTTATAGATTGGGAGAGAGAGAAAAATCATTTACTAACTTAATTTTTGTACAACACTCAACCAATCTCTCTCAAGCTCCATACCTCTGAAATTTCTTGCTATATCAGTTCCAAAACAAGCCCCACTAATACATATAACAACATCAGTAGCCAGAATCAAGAATTGGATCGTAAGGTATAAAACCCTACCCAAAAATCTGACCATTGATCTGTTGTTAGATGTTAAATATTTTGTGTTAAACATGTTATATATAGTGTATAATGATGATCTGGGTTGCTAGATGTTAGATCCATAACATCTAGATACTCGAATTTAGTGTTCTTCAAAATCTAGAAAAAAATATTTTTTGTTGTCTGACAACGAATGTCAGACCTTGTAGATGTCAGTCTGTTATGTGTTTTTGATGTTTAAAGCTTTACTCTTGTAGTATGATAAACATATTACAAGATAATTTAGGACAAAATCCGTTGACCGGCCATGACTGGGCGTTTCTGGGTAACCCAGAAACTGCCCAGAAACGGTCTAACAAGACTTTTGACGCCTCTGATCTTGTAAATTGTTGTTGATTAGTGTTTGTTGTTGTATTAAAGTTATAGTATGGTAGTTATACTACATGTTAATGCTCTTAGATCGCTTTTATCACAAACATATTGCATTTAGTGGATGGTCAAACCAAGCAGAAAGTTCCCGGATGAGCTTTCTAGGTAACCCAGAAAGTTCATGAGCGTGGCTTCTGACATGGTTTGACCGGACAAGATCTTACTATTCTGTTGTTATTTTGGTGATGTTTTGTAATAGATCTCTTAAGTTACATTCTAGCTACAACATGAAATCATTATATCATAAAAACATTACAAGACTAGCTTGCAGTGGAGACTCAAAGTAAGATCCTCGAACTGTTCTTCATTTTTCGGAAACCCAAAAATGAAGAACAGCTTCTGACAGTTACTTTGGGTACCCAGATCTCCTTTGTTATGCATGTTATAACTATGTTTATTGTTGGGTAATGAAGTCCTACACTAACACTACAATATTATATAAATATCTAGCCCAGAAACGCATTACATCGTTCATGAATCGTGGTCAAAGTAGCACACTCGATAACTGACATGAATATTTTGGGTTTGATGAAGAACATGAAGAATACCTATAGCGACGGTTCTATCACTATAGGCAGTCTTTAGCGACAGTTTCTTTATAAAATTTTTATTTTTATTAAATAAATAGTATTAAATGGTTTTAAATTATTAAAAATACAAAATAAAGTATTAAAAATTATTTTAAGTTCGAAAAATTAGTTTTAAATTATTTTGAAGATATTACATAAATATTTAACATTTTTGAAATATTAAAGGTATTTAATTTATTTAATTATAATATTAAACAAATTATTTAAAAATAATTTTAATACATGAAAAATCATTTAAAATTATATTATGGTATAAGAAAATATTTTAAGTTATTTTTAATGACTTTTAATATTTTGTGATTAATTTTATTAATAAATTAATATTAATGATAATTAAGTTATTTAATAAATGAATCAAATAAATAAATTAAAAATGATTTTATTATATTAAAAATCAATATAAATAATAATAAGGTATTTAAAAATATTTTAAGTTATAAAATATAACTTTCAATATTTAAAGGTAAATTTTATTAATAATTTAATATTAATGATATTAGAATTATTTAATAATTATATTAAATAAATTAGTTTAAAAATGATTTTTAATATTATAAAAATTATTTTAAATAAAAATAAAGTGTTTAAAGATATTTTAAGTTATAAAATATAACTTTTAATATTTAAAGGATGTGACGCCCTCAAAATAGGTAAAAATCACCTATTCTGAGTCGCCAAATACATAGTACAGAATACAAATACAATCGTTAATATAAGACAAGAGAGCTGTGAGTTTTAATACAAATACTGTCTTCTTGACAATATCCACTCTCAGAATAAGTTCTCGTTACATTTATTGTCACACTATTTAACAGAATAGTGAGGACTACTAATACTATCATATGGTCCATCACTCCGTTCCTTGACTCGTCCCAGCTATATTCTCATTTTCTGAAGAGAACAATGAAAGAAAGGGTGAGCTCAACTAGCCCAGTAAGAAATATTATGACTAAGATAATGCAGAATAAATTATCATTAGCCTTAAACAGTGTTAAACTGATACAATATAACAAACATCAAGTTTAACTGCAGCGGAACAAGCAACCCATTAGAAGAGTCAAGTAGAGAATAAAATCTACTATCTTTTATGATTTAAAAGATTTTTCATGACTTTTATCGCTGGGACTCAGCTAAAAAAAATAATCCACATCATCGAATCACCCCTGCACTACGGCCAAGGATATTCTTTAGTATCACGACCATAATTATCCATGCACTACGGCCCAAGAATATTTGTGTATTCATTAATGGTCATGATCATGTCAACCACTGTCCATCAATGCACTACGGGCCAATGAGGACTTTTACCACATCATTTGTAACATTACGGTCATGATTATACCGAATAATCCCTGGTCATAATCATACCAAGTCCATCTATGCACTACAGGCCACAAATGACTTTCAACAAAATATAAACTTGAGGATGATGACAATGATATAAGAATTCAATAAAATAAGTTCAAGAATTAATTTATCCAGGAACCAATAACGTCCAAATTATCAACATGATACTTCTTTGTGGAGTAAAATTTAAAAATGCTCGGAAGAATATTTTCATGAAAAGATACTGGAGGAAGCGCAAATATCAAGGATATTCCACTAATTTCATGGAGTATAAAAGTCAAAACTTTAACCAACTGAATATAATACAGAATAGAATAACAAAAGAAATCACCATGCGTGCGATAGACCGCACAGACAGGTTATTCCAACAGGAAAATAAATAATGGAACCAGGTCATGCGTAAACGCACCGACAGGATATTTCAACAGAATAATAAATAATGGAACCAGGTCCGGCGTAAACGCACAGACAGGATATTCCGATAGAATAATGAATAATGGAACCAGGTCCGGCGTAAAATGCCCAGACAGGATATTCTGACATAATAATAAATAATGGAACCAGGTCTAGCATAAAGCACAGACAGGATATTCTGACAGAATAATAAATATATAATAACAAAAGAATTTTAACAAGTATAGGGTAGCCCGCGTATACAGGTTATTCCAACAGAATAATAAAAAATAGAATAACAGAAGTTCTCTTCATGAATAAGAAAGAAAGAATACCATTTACGAGTACAACAAATAATATTTCTTACCATAAAAGAAACTTAATATCGGAGTCGTGAAGTAGCAGAATACTTTTCTTCTTTCTCTCTATAGTTTCTCTCTCTAGAGTTTCAGTGAATTCGTAAGAAATAATGAAGGAATGAGCTTCTATTTATAGAAGAATGGACTGCAAAGTAACTAATTCATGAACGGTCCAGATTGATTTACTTTTAATCGGATGGTCCATATTTAAAATAAAATCTTTTAAATAAAATATAATATATTCTATTTATAATCTAATAAAACGATAACTTTATAAAAGATTTTACTATGCAAACACTATGCAGACACTATGCAAACACTACGCATAATAAAATATAATATATTCTAATTATTATCTAATAAAACAGATAAATTTATAAAAGTATTCTGTTTTATATAAAAAGATTTTTTGATTTATTACATTAATAATACTAATAAAACAAAACTGAATGACTTCTCACGTAAGCATCAATAATCAATACCGTGTGCTACTATGCAACCACGCGTATTACTGTACTTTTAACACCGGGTGTTTCAACAGTTAACGGTAAAACTTTCGCCGTTATTTTCATAAAAATATTTTTGTCGTTTTCTCAATCTAACAATAAATCTGTTGTGGGATCCACCAATAATTGTACCGTCGTATGAATATTTCCCGACAAAAAGAATATTCCCCGACTAATCGAATATTCCCCGTCACAATGAATATTTTATATCAACTTGCTTACTTTGAAAAAAAAAATTCACATATTACCCTTAACTTTAAACTTTTATCAATTTAACTATTTACCCAAATAGAAAAATTGAATACTTTTATTTCATAAAATTCGAGGCCTCACAATCACCCCTCCTTATAAAATTTCACACTCGAAATTTACGTACGTATCTGATATTCGAAGATGTGAGAATACCTTACTTTCTTTTCAGATTGTACCTTCCCGGTAATTTCCTCGCTATCATGATTTTCCCATTTCTCATCTTCTGTATTTCAGATATCATTCTAGAATATAGCTTCAAAACAAAGGTTAATTGACATATCATAATTTGTCAACTTATCAAGTAAACAATTTCAGCTTAGGTAAATCACACACTAGCGAAGTATATAAATCGTCTCTCTTCTCCTAGTTCTAGACTCTTATCTCCGCCAGCGACCATATCCTAAGCTCTGATACCAACTGTGACTCTAATCCCTTTACTTGGATAGCAGCTCACATTGATGCCTATCAGCTTTTCACCGAAAAACGGCGTCCTCTACGGAGAGTTTGGCTTCGGTGCATTCCAGGACTTGGAAGTCACCAGTGAGAGGCTCGGGGCTCTTCACACTTATGGCTCTGATACCAACTGTGACGCTCCCAAAATAGGTATACATCACCTATTCTGAGTCACCAAATACATGGTACAGAATACAAATATAATCGTTAATATGCGACAAGAGAGCTGTGAGTTTTAATACAAATACTGTCTTCTAGACAATATCCACTCTCAGAATAAGTCCTCGTTACATTGATTGTCACACTATTTAACAGAATAGTGAGGACTACTAATACTATCATATGGTCCATCACTCCGTTTCCCGACTCGTCCCAGCTATATTCTCATTTCATGAAGAGAACAATGAAAGAAAGGGTGAGCTCAACTAGCCCAGTAAGAAATATTATGACTATGATAATGCAGAATAAATTATCATTAGCCTTAAATAGTGTTAAACTGATACAATATAACAAACATCAAGTTTAACTGCAGCGGAACAAATAACCCATTAGAAGAGTCAAGTAGAGAATAAAATCTACTATCTTCTATGATTTAAAAGGTTTTTCATGACTTTCATCGCTGGGACTCAGCTAAAAAAAATAATCCACATCATCGAATCACCCCTGCACTACGGCCAAGGATATTTTTTAGTATCTGACCACAATTATCCATGCACTACGGGCCAAGAATATTTGTTTATTCTTTAATGGTCATGATCATGCCAACCACTGTCCATCAATGCACTACGGGCTAATGAGGACTTTTATCACATCATTTGTAACATTACGGTCATGATTATACCGAATAATCCCTGGTCATAATCATACCAAGTCCATCTATGCACTACAGGCCACATATGACTTTCAACAGAATATAAACATGAGGATGATGACAATGATATAAGAATTCAATAAAATAAGTTCAAGAATTAATTTATCCAGGAACCAATAACGTCCAAATTGTCAACATGATACTACTTTGTGGAGTAAAATTCAAGAATGCTCGGAAGAATATTTTCATGAAAAGATACTGGAGGAAGCGCAAATATCAAAGATATTCCACTAATTTCATGGAGTATAAAAGTCAAAACGTTAACCAACTTAATATAATAAAGAATGGAATAACAAAAGAAATCACCATGCATGCGATAGATCTCACAGACAGGTTATTCCAACAGGAAAATAAATAATGGAACCAGGTCATGCGTAAACGCACCAACAGGATATTCGGACAGAATAATAAATAATGGAACCAGGTCCGACAAAAACGCACAGACAGGATATTTCGACAGAATAATAAATAATGAAACCAGGTCCGACGTAAAGCACAGACAGGATATTCCGACAGAATAATAAACATGTAATAACAGAAGAATTTTACCAAGTATAGGGTAGCTCGCGTATACAGGTTTTTCCAATAGAATAATAAAGAATGGAATAACAAAAGTTCTCTTCATGAATAAGAAAGAAAGAATACTCTTTACGAGTACAACAAATAATATCCCTTACCGTAAAAGAAACTTGATATCGGAGTAGTGAAGTAGCAGAATACTTTTCTTCTTTCTCTCTATAGTTTCTCTCTCTCTATAGTTTAAGTGAATTCGTAAGAAATAATGAAGGAATGAGATTCTATTTATAGAATAATGGACTGCATAGTAACTAATTCATGAACGGTCCAGATTAATTTACTTTTAATCGGACGGTCCATATTTAAAGCAAAATCTTTTAAATAAAATATAATATATTCTATTTATAATCCAATAAAACGAATAACTTTATAAAAAATTTTACTATGCAAACACTATGCAGGCACTATGCAAACATTATGCATAATAAAATATATTATATTCTAATTATTGTTTAATAAAACAGATAACTTTATAAAAGTATTCTGTTTTATATAAAAAGATTTTACTATTAGCTTAATAAAACGAATAACTTTATAAAAGTATTTTGTTTTATATAAAAAGCTTTTTTATTTTATTACATTAATAATACTAATAAAATAAAATTGACTGACTTCTCACGTAAACATCAATAATCAGTGTCCTACTATGCAACCACGTGTATTACTGTACTTTTAACACCGGGTGTTTCAACAGTTAACGGTAAAACTTCCGTCGTTATTTTCATAAAAATATTTTTGTCGTTTTCTCAATTCGACAATAATTTCGTTATGGGGTCCACCAATAATTGTACCGTCGTACGAATATTCCCCGACAAAAAGAATATTCCCCGACACAACGAATATTTTATATCAACTTGCTTACTTTGAAAAAAAAATTCACATATTATCCTTAACTTTAAACATTTATAAATTTAACTATTTACCAAAATAGAAAAAATAAATACTTTTATTTCATAAAATTCGGGGTCTCACAATCATCCCTCCTTATGAAATTTCGCCCTCGAAATTTACGTACGTACCTGATATTCGAAGAGATGAGAATACATTGCTTTCTTTTCAGATTGTACCTTCCCGGTAATTTCCTCGATATCATGATTTTCTCATTTCTCATCTTTTGTATTTCAGATATCATTCTAGAATATAGCTTTAAAACAAAGGTTAATTGGCATATCATAATTTGTCAACTTATCAAGTAAACAATTTTAGCTTAGGTAAGTCACACACTAGCGAAGTATATAAATCGTCTCTCCCCTCCTACTTCTAGACTCTTATCTCCGCCAGCGACCATATCCCTAAGCTCTGATACCAACTGTGACTCTAATCCCTTTACTTGGATAGCACCTCACATTAATACCTATCAGCTTGTCACCGAAAGACGGCGTCCCCTACGGAGAGTCTGGCTTTGGTGCATTCCAGGACTTGGAAGTCACCAGCGAGAGGCTCGGGGCTCTTCAAACTGGTGGCTCTGATACCAACTGTGACGCTCCCAAAATAGGTATACATCACATATTCTGAGTCACCAAATACATGGTACTGAATACAAATACAATCGTTAATATGCGACAAGAGGGCTGTGAGTTTTAATATAAATACTGTCTTCTAAACAATATCCACTCTCAGAATAAGTCCTCGTTATATTTATTGTCACACTATTTAACAGAATAGTGAGGGCTACTAATACTATCATATGGTCCATCACTCCGTTCCCGACTCGTCCCAGCTATATTCTCATTTCCTGATGAGAACAATGAAAGAAAGGGTGAGCTCAACTAGCCCAGTAAAAAATATTATGACTAAGGTAATGCAGAATAAATTATCATTAGCCTTAAACAGTGTTAAACTGATACAATATAACAAACATCAAGTTTAACTGCAACGGAACAAATAACCCATTAGAAGAGTCAAGTAGAGAATAAAATCTACTATCTTCTATGATTTAAAATGTTTTTCATGACTTTTATAGCTGGGACTCAGCTAAAAAAAATAATCCACATTATCGAATCACCTCTGCACTACGGCCAAGGATTTTCTTTAGTATCCGACCACAATTATCCATGCACTACGGTCCAAGAATATTTGTGTATTCATTAATGGTCATGATCATGCCAACCACTGTCAATCAATGCACTACGGGCCAATGAGGACTTTTACCACATCATTTATAACATTACGGTCATGATTATACCGAATAATCCCTGGTCATAATCATACCAAGTCCATCTATGCACTATAGGCCACAAATGACTTTCAACAGAATATAAACTTGAGGATGATGACAATGATATAAGAATTCAATAAAAATAAGTTCAAGAATTAATTTATCCATGAACTAATAACGTCCAAATTGTCGACATGATACTGCTTTGTGGAGTAAAATTCAAGAATGCTCGGAACAATATTTTCATGAAAAGATACTGAGAGAAAGCGCAAATATTAAGGATATTCCACTAATTTCATAGAGTATAAAAGTTAAAACTTTAACCAACTAAATATAATAAAGAATGGAATAACAAAAGAAATCACCATGCATGCGATAGACCGCACAGACAGGTTATTCCAACAGAAAAATAAATAATAGAACCAGGTCATGCGTAAACGCACCGACATGATATTCCGACAGAATAATAAATAATGGAACCAGGTCCGGCGTAAACGCACGGAAGGATATTCGACAGAATAATGAATAATGGAACCAGGTCCGGCGTAAAACGCACAGACAAGATATTCTGACAGAATAATAAATAATGGAACCAGGTCCGGCGTAAAGCACAGATAGGATATTCCGACAGAATAATAAATATGTAATAACAGAAGAATTTCACCAAGTATAGGGTAGCCCGCGTATACAGGTTATTCCAAAGAATAATAAAGAATGGAATAACAGAAGTTCTCTTCATGAATAAGAAATAAAGAATACCCTTTACGAGTACAACAAATAATATCCCTTACCATAAAAGAAACATGATATCGGAGTAGTGAAGTAGCAGAATACTTTTCTTTTTACTCTCTATAGTTTCTCTATCTAGAGTTTCAGTGAATTCGTTAGAAATAATGAAGGAATGAGCTTCTATTTATAGAAGAATGGACTGCATAGTAACTAATTCATGAACGGTCCAGATTGATTTACTTTTAATCGGACGGTCTATATTTAAAGCAAAATCTTTTGAATAAAATATAATATATTCTATTTATAATCTAATAAAACGAATTACTTTATAAAAGATTTTACTATGCAAATACTATGCAGGCACTATAAAATACTATGCATAATAAAATATAATATATTCTAATTATTGTCTAATAAAACAGATAACTTTATAAAAGTATTATGTTTTGTATAAAAAGATTTTACTATTAGCCTAATAAAACGAATAACTTTATAAAAGTATTCTGTTTTATATAAAAAGTTTTTTTGTTTTATTACATTAATAATACTAATAAAACAAAACTGAGTGACTTCTTACGTAAGCATCAATAATCAATACCGTGTGCTACTATGTAATCACGCGTATTACTGTACTTTTAACACCGGGTGTTTCAACAGTTAACGGTAAAACTTCCGCCGTTATTTTTATAAAATATTTTTGTCGTTTTCTCAATCCGACAATAATTCCGTTGTGGGGTCCACCAATGATTGTGCTGTCGTACGAATATTTCCCGACAAAAGGAATATTCCCTAACTAATCGAATATTCCCCGATACAACGAATATTTTATATTAACTTGCTTACTTTGAAAAAAAAATTCACATATTACCCTTAACTTTAAACTTTTATCAATTTAACTATTTATCAAAATAGAAAAATTGAATACTTTTATTTCATAAAATTCGGGGTCTCACAATCACCCCTCCTTATGAAATTTCGCCCTCGAAATTTACGTACGTACCTGATATTCGAAGAGATGAGAATACCTTGCTTTCTTTTCAGATTGTACCTTCCCGGTAATTTCCTCGCTATCATGATTTCCCATTTCTCATCTTCTGTATTTCAGATATCATTCTAGAATATAGCTTCAAAACAAAGGTTAATTGACATATCATAATTTGTCAATTTATCAAGTAAACAATTTCAGCTTAGGTAAGTCATACACTAGCGAAGTATATAAATCGTCTATCCCCTCCTAGTTCTAGACTCTTATCTCCGCCAGCGACCATATCCCTAAGCTCTGATACCAACTGTGACTCTAATCCCTTTACTTGGATAGCACCTCACATTGATACCCATCAGCTTGCCACCGAAAGGTGGCGTCCCTACGGAGAGTATGGCTTCGGTGCATTCCAAGACTTAGAAGTCACCAGCGAGAGGCTCGGGGCTCTTCACACTTATGGCTCTTATAAAAACTGTGGCACCCCCAAAATAGGTATACATCACCTATCCTGAGTCGCCAAATACATTGTACTGAATACAAATACAATCGTTAATATATGACAAGAGAGCTGTGAGTTTTAATACAAATATTGTCTTCTAGATAATATCCACTCTCAAAATAAGTCTTCGTTATATTTATTGTCACACTATTTAACAGAATAGTGAGGACTACTAATATTATCATATGGTCCATCACTCCGTTCTCCGACTCGTCCCAGCTATATTCTCATTTCCTGAAGAGAACAACCAAAGAAAGGGTGAGCTCAACTAGCCCAATAAGAAATATTATGACTAAGATAATACAGAATAAATTATCATTAGCCTTAAACAGTGTTAAACTGATACAATATAACAAACATCAAGTTTAACTGCAGCGGAACAAGCAACCCATTAGAAGAGTCAAGTAGAGAATAAAATCTACTATCTTCTATGATTTAAAAGATTTTTCATGACTTTTATCGCTGGGACTCAGCTAAAAAAAATAATCCACATCATCGAATCACCCCTGCACTACGACCAAGGATATTCTTTAGTATCCGACCACAATTATCCATGCACTACGGGCCAAGAATATTTGTGTATTCTTTAATGGTCATGATCATGCCAACCACTGTCCATCAATGCACTACGGGCCAATGAGGACTTTTACCACATCATTTGTAACATTACGGTCATGCTTATACCGAATAATCCCTGGTCATAATCATACCAAGTCCATCTATGCACTACAGGCCACAGATGACTTTCAACAAAATATAAACATGAGGATGATGATAATGATATAAGAATTCAATAAAACAAGTTCAAGAATTAATTTATCCAGGAACCAATAACGTCCAAATTGTCAACATGATACTGCTTTATGAAGTAAAATTCAAGAATGCTCGGAAGAATATTTTCATGAAAAGATACTGGAGGAAGCACAAATATCAAGAATATTCCACTAATTTCATGGAGTATAAAAGTCAAAATTTTAACCAATTGAGTATAATAAAGAATGGAATAACAAAAGAAATTACCATGCATGCGATAGACCGCACAGACAGGTTATTCTAACAAGAAAATAAATAATGGAACCAGGTCATGCGTAAACGCACCGACAGAATAATAAATAATAGAACCAGGTCCGGCGTAAATGCATCGACATGATATTCTGACAGAATAATGAATAATGGAACCAGGTCCGTCGTAAAACGCACAGACAGGATATTCTGACAGAATAATAAATAATGGAACCAGGTCCGGCGTAAAGCACAGACATGATATTTCGACAGAATAATAAATATGTAATAATAGAAGAATTTCACCAAGTTTAGGGTAGTCCGCGTATACAGGTTATTCCAATAGAATAATAAAGAATGGAATAACAGAAGTTCTCTTCATGAATAAGAAAGAAAGAATACCCTTTACGAGTACAACAAATAATATCCCTTACTGTAAAAGAAACTTGATATCGGAGTAGTGAAGTAGCAGAATACTTTTCTTCTTTCTCTCTATAGTTTCTCTCTCTAGAGTTTCAGTGAATTCGTGTAAGAAATAATGAAGGAATGAGCTTCTATTTATAGAAGAATGGACTGCATAGTAACTAATTCATGAACGGTCCAGATTGATTTACTTTTAATCGGACGGTCCATATTTAAAGCAAAATCTTTTAAATAAAATATAATATATTCTATTTATAATTTAATAAAACGAATAACTTTATAAAAGATTTTACTATGCAAATACTATGCAGACACTATGCAAATACTATGCATAATAAAATATAATATATTTTAATTATTGTCTAATAAAACAGATAACTTTATAAAAGTATTCTGTTTTATATAAAAAGATTTTACTATTAGCCTAATAAAACGAATAACTTTATAAAAGTATTCTGTTTTATATAAAAAGCTTTTTTGTTTTATTACATTAATAATACTAATAAAACAAAACTGAGTGACTTCTTACGTAAGCATCAATAATCAATACCGTGTGCTACTATGTAATCACGCGTATTACTGTACTTTTAACACCGGGTGTTTCAACAGTTAACGGTAAAACTTCCGCCGTTATTTTTATAAAATATTTTTGACGTTTTCTCAATCCGACAATAATTCCGTTGTGGGGTCCACCAATGATTGTACCGTCGTACGAATATTTTCCGACAAAAAGAATATTCCCCGACTAATCGAATATTTCCCGACACAACGAATATTTTATATCAACTTGCTTACTTTGAAAAAAAAATCACATATTACCCTTAACTTTAAACTTTTATCAATTTAACTATTTACCAAAATAGAAAAATTGAATACTTTTATTTCATAAAATTTGGGGTCTCACAAAGGATAATTTTATTAATAAGTTAATATTAAAGATATTAATTTAATATTAATGATATTAAATTTATTTAATAATTATATTAAATAAATAGTTTTAGAATGGTTTTATTAATTTAAAAATTATTTAAAAAAGATATAAATGATTTAAAAATATTTTAGGTTATACTTAATGACTTTTAATATTTTGAGGAATAGTACATTAATATTTAAATATTAATGATAATTATTTAAAAATAATTTTAAATGTTTTAAAAACCATTTAAAGGTAATAGAAATGTTTTAAAAATATTTTGAGTTATTATAAATAACTTTAATATTTTGGTAATAGTTTCATTAATAGTATAATATTAATTAAATGTTAATGATAATAGAATTGTTTAATATTTAAATCATTTTATAATGATTCCGGAGTTTGAAAATTATGATAAATTATAATAAATGTTTAAAAATTATTATAAGTCATTTTAAAAATAACATGACTGATATTTTTAGTTATTGAACTACAGGATAGAGTCTTAGACTCGATAATTACCCGATAAAGATGTCGGTACACTGACATGTTTCAGAAATTGATCTGAACTTAGATAATTTGATTAGATACGTGTTTGTTTGCGATCCAATGACTGTTAAACATGTGTGACAATGTGATTAGGTTATGTGCTGACTACAATAAGCAGTATTACGTATTACGATATGTTATTCTAATCAGTAAAATGATCTTATTATTGATAGGTTGCTATATAAAAGATAAAACTAAGTTGCGTATTGTAAGCAGCAGACCAGGCAAGTATCCTACCTTTGCATTTCCTTTATGCAATGGACAGAAGTAAGAAAGTTTCAGAATTATATTATTATTGTACCAGATTATTAACCCTATTGTTATATATGTTATATTTGATCATTGATTATCAACATGGTACTATATTGTAATTCAGATATATATTGTGTTCGTTAATTTCTAAGTATGGTTATTCAAGTGTCCCCACTTGGATAATCATTGTATTTAATCATACGTTGATACATACATATATATATATATATATTATATATATATATATATATATATATATATATATTGATCCCCAGTATGTATACAATAATGAAGAGTCGTCTAAGCTATTTGATCAGCTAGACACATATTTAAAAATATTGTTGAACATGATAAAACCTTTTTGTATCCAAACAAATTATTTTGGTTCGGATTCCCGACTAAGCATGAACATCCCGAATATGAAAAAACTTTTATGTGCCCAAGGCGGACAGAGTGAACGATAACATCATTCTTTCATGTAGTATTGATCAATATAGGGCATAACAGGTTGATCACCCCCCCCCCCGTGCCCGTAAGTTATGACGGTTTGCAGATGAAGTTCTGTTTAAACCTATTGAAGAATTAAAAACAATGTTCATAGTATGTCACCTTAACCCTATTTATAGTCAATACGTAGTTTCAAAAATTTGATAGAGAGTTATTATGTTATTATTATCGGTTCAGATTACTTCACAACTATTGATTTGTTGTAGAAGGGTAGTACAAATAAAATATTTAATTCTTTGAGCTAATATTTATAATTGTTATTACTTACTGGGCACTCAAATGTTCATCCTTGCTTCATTTAAATGTTTTCAGCTAAGTGTGAACAACCTGAAGGCTCTGCTAAGAATAAGGAAAAGGAAATGTTGCTGAATGATTGCAATGTTATCTTATGTAATAGTTTGATATTATTAGGACAATGATATATATTATCTATCATGTTATGTATTGAATGTATTAAAGGTTACGTACTTGGGAACTAGAATCAGATAACTATGTAAATTAAGTTTAATATTTATATTATTGTTGCTATTATTAGTATTATTCTGCTCCTAGAAACGGTATCGTGAAGCACCGAGCTCGGATTTCAAGTACCCAAATTTGGGGGCTTTACAGTCTTCATCAAGTACAGCATCTTTTATATTTTTAGGTTTAATTTGAGACAAGAAAGATAAGTGACCAGCTAAATTATGTGCTTGTGATCTAGTGATTAGCCCTTTATCAATATTACTAATAACATTTTCTATAGGATGATTTTTAATAATGTGAGACTCTTTGGGCAAATCATTCAACTGAGGGTTTTGGTTTTCAAGGGGATTCCCATTAATAGGTGGAGATGCATTATATAGTTCTGTTTCTTCCATATTTCTAAGAATATTTTCAATGTCAACATCATTGTCAACAAGCTTTTTATATTTTGGTGATGGCTGAGTTTCATCAAAAGTCACATTCATAGATTCTTCCACAACTAGACTTCTTTTGTTGAAAACTCCATATGCTTTACTATTAAGAGAGTATCCAAGAAATATTCCTTCATCAGATTTGGGATCAAATTTTAATAAATGTCCTTTGGTATTTAGAAATAAAACATTTGCTCCCAAAAATACGAAAATAATTTATTTTTGGAGTTTTATAATAAAACTCATAGGGAGTTTTGAGTAAAATAGGTCTTAATAAAACTCTGTTTAAAATGTAACATGATTTTGCCACAGCTTCAGCCTAGAAAATACTTTGAAAGATGATATTTATTCAACATGGTATTAGCAATTTCTTGCAAAGAACGACTTTTCCTTTCAACTACACCATTTGACTGAGATGTATAAGGAGCAGAGAAGTTATGACTTATATCGTTCTCATCACAGAACATAATAAAATCAGAATTGTCAAATTCTTTTCCGTGATCAGATCGAATATAGACAATTGAACTCCTTTGTTGATTTTGAATCTTTTTACACAAGGTAGAAAAAGAGTTAATAACCTCATTTTTAAATTTTGGAAAATTAACCCATGTAAATCGTGAATAATCATCAACCAAAACTAGAATGTATAAAGCACCACCCATGCTATATTTAGGGATAGGTCTAACAAGGTCCATTTATAACAGTTCTAAGGGTCTAGAAGTTGACACGATAAATTTAGGTTTATGTGATGCATGAATTGTGTTTTTCCAGTTCACAAGCTTCACAGATGTGATTTTTTAAGATTTTAGTTTAGGAAGACCACGAACATGTTCTTTAGAAGAGATGTTGTTAATAAGTTTCATGTTGATGTGTCCTAGTCTACGATGCCATAGCCAAGGTTCCTCATTTGTAGATATAAGACGAACGTTATCTAAATGTGAATATGCATCTAAGTCACAAGTACACACATTTTGATATCTAGGGCAGACTAAAATTAATTTACCAGTTTGATCAAAGATAGAGCAATTATGTGTACTGAAGGATATTTTAAAACCATTATCACAGAGTTGACTAATAGATAGAAGATTATACCTGAGTTCAGTAAGTAACTGAACGTTAGAGATGGTTATGTGGTTATTACCAATACATCTAACTCCAATTATTTTACCTTTCTTGTCATCTCCGAAAGTTACCTCACCAAAGTCTGTTGCTTGCAGATTTTTCAATTTTAACTTGTCTCTAGTCATGTGTCTTGAGCAGCCACTATCAAGATACCATTTGCTTTTATTCAGATTAGCTGCAAGACATACCTGTAATGTATGTACTAATTTTACCAGTTGGTATCCTTTAATAGGAAGGGTCCTTAGGGTGAGTTTTTCATTTTATATAAGAGTGGTTGATGTTTCCTTTACAAAACTTAGCATAGGATAATCAGTTTTAGTAGAAAAAAGCATTCAATGAGTAATTGGACTATGAGAAGTATGATAATACTGTCTATAAAATTATTTTCTTGTGATAGTTAGTGCAGTATATGTCCCTTTGGGAACCCAAATTATTTTTCCTTTATAGTTTCCATTTCTAGCATTGCACATGTAAAAGGAATGACCATTTCTGTTACAATAGGAACATTTAGTGAAAGGAGATATATGACTTTCTTTTTCTTTGATTTTAACATGATATAATCCTTTATCCTTTGATTTACTTGTTTCTTCGGTATATCCTAAACCTTCTTTATTAAAACTACATTTTTGTTGATTTAACATGACATCAAGATTTTCTTTGCCTTTTGTAAATTTATAAATTATATTATTTAAATCTTCATGTTCTTTAGTTAAGTTTTCAATTATGGAATTATGTTCTTCTATGTCTAATTTTAAAAGAGAATTCTCATTTCTAATTTTTTTTTTTTTTCGCTTGATCTTGCACTTGATTATCTTCATTGATTATAGCAAGTGTGTTGAATTTTCAATTTTAAGATTTTCAATTGAGATAATAAGTGATGAATTAACTATTTCAAGATTTTTATTTATTTTCTTAAATTGTTCTAATTCTTCTTCAATTTTTAAGTTTACTTCATTTAAACTTTCATTGGTGATAATTAAGTTAGCATTTTCAATTTCAAGGCTCTTGTTTATTTTTCTTAATCTTTATAACTCTTCTTTTAATAATTCATTATTCTCATATAAGTGACTGTAAGCCTCTAGTAATTCATAGTATTCTTCATTTATGTTTTCCAATGTGTATACAGAAAATGATGTGCTAGGCAATTGGTGTTCAGAATTTACCTCAAATCTTAGTGATGAGTCATTGTCTGCCATTGAACAGAGATTTGCAACTGCTTCAGTTTGTTCAGCAGTTTCTTTCTCGTCACTTAGATCTCATCCTTCTTCAGCTGCCAAAACTTTGTTGTTGGCTAGTTTTGGACAATTTTTTTGAAGTGCCCATGCTGCTTTCATTCAAAGCATGTGTTTGAATTTTCATTTGGGTTGGTACTTCTGAAGTTGTTGTTACTGGCTTTGAAATTTCCTCCTTGCGTCTTTGGCTTGAAAATTTGTTTGCTTTTAAAGTTGTTGAAGTTGTTGTTTATTTTTATAAAGCCTTTGCCATATTTTCTTGCCTTGCTCTGAATTACTCTCCTGAGTTGTCTGGATAGTATAGCAACTTCATTGTTGTCTAGACTTAGGAGTTCTTCATTCATTTCGTCATCATCGCTTTCTTGGTCCACCAGAAGGGCTTTGAAGGCGATTCATTTCTTTTTGAGATCTGTGTCTGATCCGGCTTTTTCGACGAGCATGTCGACTTCGTGAGCATGAAGATTTCCAATGAGATTATGCATAGGATGTGTGGTAAGATTTTACATTTCTTTGATTGTTGTCATATTCATTTTCCAGATGGATGGAAGGGCTCTGAGAATTCTTCTGTTTTTCTCATTTGTAGTGTATTCCTTTCCCAATTGCTCTAGCTCATCAATGATTCTGGAAAACCGTATTTTCATATCAATGATCTTTCTCCTTCTTCAAGCTTGAAACTTTCATACTCTTGAATTAAGGCATCTTTTCTGGTTTTCTTTGATATGATTGGTACCTTCATATGTTACAATCAGTTTTTCCCAAATTTCTTTTGCATTTTTGCAGTTGCTAACTCTTTTGTATTCTTTTTCAATCAAAGAACTAGTTAGCACTTGTTCAGCTCGGGATGTAATATTCATAGTTTCTTCTTCATCAGTGGTGAATTCATAGATGTCTTTTCTCGACAGTCTTTTCTCCTTGGATTTTGGTTGGAATTTGTACAGCTCGTTCGATGGCACACCAAATTTTGATTCCTTGGGATTTGGCATAGATATTGAATCTATTTTTTCAGGTGCCAAAGTTGGTACCATCAAAATAGTGGAGGTCTGGACATTGACAGTCCTTCTCCGCAACCAGTAGCATTGTAGGCCATGGATCTACTCTTAGGTATGCTTGTATATACTCAACAAATAAGTTAAAGAGCACTGCTTTGATACCAATTGAAAGTCCAATAATAATCTAGAAGGGGGGGTTGAATAGATTATTACAGGTTTAAAAAATTATATTAGGCCTTTTTGAATTTTTAATAATTAATTTGCAGTTTTAGAAATTAGCATACAAGATAATGAAAAATTCAATCACACAATATACAGATATTTATCTGGTTCACAACATACACCCCTTGGTATGTTGCTACGTCCAGTCTCAAGTCCCTACTTGGAACTTGAGATCCTATTACTATCAGTAATAAAACCTCCTTCAACAGGCGGGAGAAGCCTTTACAAAGTTTTATAGATAAACTTTCAACTTTTTCAACTATTATATCTTGGACATGAAGCTCCCCGCTTCCTCCTCAAGTTTAGTTGTACCTTTTTTTGAGTTCATTTCTATTCTATAATCTGGTCTTGAAACAACAACCTTTTCCTCAACTCACAAATACACTACAGACTCAACTTCCCGCTGACCTCTCTAAGACTCTAGTCTTGGTTGAAGAATTACTCGTCTTTCTCACAGGTACATAAAATAACTAACTCCGACCTTTTCTCCTTTTACAAATGATTTTACAATAATATGCTTCTTAAATAAGCAGATAAGAATTTAGTACAGATTGATGTTTCTCAAATAAGCAGATATCAATTTAAGAACAAATTTATAAAAGTTTAAAGACTTTTATACTTAAACAATATGCTTCTTAGTAAGCAGATAATAATTTACGTTAAGTTCAAATGATGTAAAGTATGCACAGTTATAAAAGTTTTAATAACTTTTATGTTTTTCGAGACATGCTTCTTAAATAAGCAGATATGAAATTTTAATGCAATTTTATAAAGAAATTATTTACTCTTTAAAATAAAGAGTGTTTTTCTATAGATTAAATGTAACAATCCAGATTTTAATTATAATTTTAAATATTTATTAAATTATACAAATATTTAATGATGTGGTTTATCATTGAATAGATATATTTGTTTGATTTAAATTGGTAAATTATTTGTTAAATAAATAATTAATGAGTTAAGAAAATTATTATTATATTAATATTTTAATTTGATGGTTAATTATTTGTATTGAGTT